>SJYX01013080.1:178298-257794 GCA_006410675.1 Oreotragus oreotragus | reverse complement strand
ATGGGGTTCTCCAGGCAAGAATACTGGAGTGGGTTGCCATTTGCTTCTCCAGGGGATCTTCCTGACCCAGGAATTGAATCTGGGTCTCCTGCATTGCAAGCAGATGATTTACCAGCTGAGCTACACTAACAGTGAAAAATCAGAGAAATTAAGGAATCAATCCCATTTACCACAGCAATTAGAAGAATTAAATACCTAGGAATAAACACACTCAAGGAGACAAAAGACCTGTATACAGAAAACTACAAGACACTCATACAAGAAATCAAAGATGATACAAACAGATGAGATATATCATGTTCTTAGATTCAGTTTAGTTCAGTCACTCAGTTGTGTCCAAGTCTTTGTAACCCTATGGACTGCAGCACACCAGGCTTCCTTGTGCATCAACAACTCCTGGAGCTTACTCAAATTCATGTCCATGCAGTCAGTGATGCCATCCAACCATCTTATCCTCTGTCATCCCCTTCTCTTCCTGCCTTCAATCTTCCTAAGCATCAGGGTTTTTTCAAATGAGTCAGCTCTTCACATCAGGTGGCCAAAGTATTGGAGTTTCAGCTTCAACATCAGTCCTTCCCATGAATATTCAGTACTGCTTTTCTTTAGGATGGAGAGAGTCTTCTCCAACACCACAGTTCAAAAGTATCAATTCTTTGGCATTCAGCTTTCTTATAGTCCAACTCTCACAGCTGTACATGACTACTGGAAGAACCGTAGCTTTGAGTAGATGGACCTAGATGGACTCTTTGTAATCCCATGGACTATACAGTCATGGAATTCTCCAGGCTACAATACTGGGGTGGGTATCTTTTCCCTTCTCCAGGGGATCTTTCCAATCCAGGGATAGATTCCAGGTCTCCTGCATTGCAGGTGGATTCTTTACTGGCTGAGCCACAAGGGAAGCCTAGGAATACTGGAGTAGGTAGCCTATCCCTTCTCCAGCGGATCTTCCCAACCCACGAATCAAACCAGGATCTCCTGCATTACAGGTGGATTCTTTACCGACTGAGAGATCAGGTGAAGCCCCATTCTTAGATTAGAAGAATCAATATTGTGAAAATGACTATACTACCCAAGACAATCTTCCAGATTCAATGCAATCCTTATCAAATTCCCAATGGGATTTTTCACACAACTGGAACAAAAACTTTCACAATTTTCATGGAAATGCTAAAGACCTTGAATAGCAAAAGCAACCTTGAAAAAGAAAATGGAGCTGGAGGAATAAACCTGACTTAGACTGTACTACAAAAGCAACAGTCATAAAGATAGTATAGTATTTGCACAAAAATATAAAAATCAGTGGAACAGGATAGAAAACCCAGAGATAAACCCCACCTGTGGGTACCTTATCTTTGACAAAGGAGGCAAGAATATACAATGGAGAAGAGACATTCTTTTTAGTAAGTGGTGCTGGGAAAACTGGACAGCTATGTGTAAAAGAATGAAATTAGAACACTACCTAACCAACATACACAAAAATAAACTCAAAATGGAAATGAATTAAAGACTTACTGTAAGACCAGAAATTATAAAACTCTTAGAGGAAAACATAAGCAGCATACTTTTTGATATAAATTGCAGCAAATCTTCTTTGACCCACCTCCCAGAGTAATGGAAATAAAAACAAATGGGATATAATTAAACTTAAAAGCTTTTACACAAAAAAGAAACGATAAGCAAGATGAACAGAGAACCCTCAGAATGGGAGAAAACATGCAAATGAAGCAACTGAGAAAGGATTAATCTCTAAAATATATAAGCAGCTCATATAGCTCAATATTGGAAAAACAACTCAATCAAAAAATAAGCAGAAGATTTAAACAGACATTCCTCCAAAGAAGACATACAAATGGCAAATAAACGCATAAAAAATGCTAAATATGACTCATCATTAGAGAAAGGCACATCAATACTACAATGAGGTATCACCTCACACTGGTCAGATGGCCATCACCAGAAAATCTACAGAAACTAAATGCTGGAGAGGGTGTGGAGAAAATGGAACTCTTTTGCACTATTGGTGGAAATGTAAATTGATATAGCCACTATGGAGAACATTATGAATATCTCTTTAAAAANTTAGAGAAAGGCACATCAATACTACAATGAGAGATCACCTCACACTGGTCAGATGGCCATCACCAGAAAATCTACAGAAACTAAATGCTGGAGAGGGTGTGGAGAAAATGGAACTCTTTTGCACTATTGGTGGAAATGTAAATTGATATAGCCACTATGGAGAACATTATGAATATCTCTTTAAAAATCTAGGAATAAAACTACCATATGACCCAGTGATCCCACTGCGGGCTTATACATTGAGAAAGCCATAATTAAAAAAAAAAAAGAATGTACCCAATGTTCATTGCAGCACTGCTTATAGTAGCTAGAACATGGAAGCCACCTACATGTCCTTTGACAGATGTGTGGATAAAGAAGTTGTGGTACATGTATAAAATGGTATGCTACTAAGCCATAAAAAGGAAGAAATATGAGTCAATTCTAGTGAGGTGGAGGAACTTGGAGCTTGTTCTACAAAGTGAAGTAAATCAGAAAAACAAATATATATTGAAGCGTATAAATGGAATTGAGAAATGGGGCTTCCCAGGTGGTAAGTAAAGAATCTGCCTACCAATGCATGAGACTACAAGAGACACGGGCTCGATCCCTGGGTTAGGAAGATTCCCTGGAGTAGGAAATGGCACCCTATTCCAGTATTCTTGCCTGGAAACAGCCATGGGCAGAGGAGCTTGACGGGCTATAGTCCATGGGGCTACAAAGAGTTGTACACAATTTAATCTGCCTACCAATGCATGAGACTACAAGAGACACGGGCTCGATCCCTGGGTTAGGAAGATTCCCTGGAGTAGGAAATGGCACCCTATTCCAGTATTCTTGCCTGGAAACAGCCATGGGCAGAGGAGCTTGACGGGCTATAGTCCATGGGGCTACAAAGAGTTGTACACAATTGAGCACTTGGAATCTAGGAAAATGGTATTGATGAACCTATTTGCAGGACAACAATAGAGACAGACTTAACAGACTTTTGGGCATTGTGTGGGAAGGAGAATGTGGGACAAATTGAGAGAGTTGC
Organism: Oreotragus oreotragus; assembly: GCA_006410675.1. NCBI lineage: Eukaryota > Metazoa > Chordata > Mammalia > Artiodactyla > Bovidae > Oreotragus > Oreotragus oreotragus. The sequence goes on along the minus strand of SJYX01013080.1, from coordinate 254,697 downwards.
ACTGAAACATACACATTACCAAATGTAAAATAGATAGTCAATGGTAATTTGCTGTATGATGAAGGGAGCTCAACCTGGTGCTCTCTGACATCCTAGAGGGGTGGGATAGGGGCTTTGGGAGGGAAGGGACATATATATACCTATGGCTGATCCATGTTGTACAGCAGAAACCAATACAGAATTGCAAAGCAATTATCCTCCAGTTACAAATATAAGGGAAAAAGAGTCTACAAATGAGAAATGCTGGAAAGGGTGTGGAGAAAATGAAACCCTCCTACACTGTTGGTACAGATGTAAACTGGTTCAGCTACTGTAGAAAACAGCATGGAGGTTCCTCAGAAAACTAAAATTAGAGTTGCCATATTATCTAGCAATCCCACTTCTGGGCATATATCCAGAAAAAAACTATAATTTGAAAAGACACATGCACCCCTATGTTCATAACAGCACTATTTACAATAGCCAAATAACCTAAATGTCCATCAACATTCATATATATATACATGTGTGTGTGATGTGTAAGCATGCACGTGTGTGTATAATGTATTATTCAGCCATCAAAATTAATGCCACTTGCAAGAATATGAATTGACCTGGAGATTATCATATTAAGCAAAAGTATGTCAGAAAGAGAAACACAAATACCATATATCACTTATATGTGAAATCTAAAATACAAATCAATATATCTACAAAACAAAAACAGACTCGTAGGTATAGAGAACAGATTTCTGGTTGCCTAGTGAAGAAGCTTTGGGAGGGGAAGTAATGGAAGTTTGGGATTAGCACAGGCAAACTATTTTATATAGGATGGATAAGCAACAAGGTCTTATTGTACAGCACTGGAACTATATTCAATATTCTATGACAACTCATAATGGAAAAGAATAAGAAAATGTATGTACATATATATAACTGAGTTATTTTGCTATAAGAAGAAATTAACCCTTAATTGTAAATAAACTTAAAGATTATATATGTATATATATATATATACACACACACTTATGTGTGTATGCATACTTACATGTATGCAGGTCAGGAAGCAACAATTAGAACTGGACGTGGAATAACAGACTGGTTCCAAATAGGAAAAGGAGTACATCAGGGCTGTATATTGTCACCCTGCTTATTTAACTTATATCCAGAGTACATCATGAGAAATGCTGGGCTGGATGAAGCACAAGCTGGAATCAAGACTGCTGGGAGAAATATCAATAACCTCAGATATGCAGATAACACCACCCTTATGGCAGAAAGTGAAGAGGAACTAAAACGCCTCTTGATGAAAGTGAAAAAGGAGAGTGGAAAAAGTTGGCTTAAAGCTCAACATTCAGAAAATGAAGATCATGGCATCCAGTCCCATCACTTCATGGCAAATAGATGGGGAAACAGTGACTGACTTTATTTTTCTGGGTTTCAAAATCACTGCAGATGGTGAATGCAGCCATGAAATTAAAAGATGCTTACTCCTTGGAAGAAAAGTTATGACTAACATAGAGAACATATTAAAAAAGCAGAGACATTGTCAACAAAGGTCCATCTAGTCAAGTCTATGGTTTTTCCAGTGGTCATGTATGCATGTGAGAGTTAGACTATAAAGAAAGCTGAGCACAGAAGAATTGATGCTTTTGAGCTGTGATGTTGCAGAAGACGCTTGAGAGTCCCTTGGATTGCAAGGAGATTCAATCAGTCCATCCTAAAGGTGATCAGTCCTGGGTGTTCATTGGAAGGACTGATATTGAAGCTGAAACTACAATACTTTGGCCACCTGATGCGAAGAGCTGACTTCTTTGAAAAGACCCTGATGCTGGGAAAGATTGAGGGCAGGAAGAGAAGGGGATAAGAGAGGATGAGATGGCTGGATGGCATCACTGACTCAATGGACATGCAATTTCATGCAAAGATGGGCACAAGAAAGGACAGAAATGGTAAGAACTTAAAGCAGAAAAGATTAAGAAGAGGTGGCAAGAATACATAGAAGAACTGTATTAAAAAGTTCTTAATGACTTAGATAAATATAATGGTGTGGTTACTCACCTAGAGCCAGACATTCTGGAGTATGAAGTCAACTGGGTCTTAGAAAGCATTACTATGATGATAAAAGCAAGTAGAGGTGATGGAGTTCCAGCTGAGCTATTTCGAATCCTAAAATGTGATGCTATTAGAGTACTGTACTCAGTATGTCAGCAAATTTGGAAAACTCAGCAGTGGCCACAAGACTGGAAAAGTTAGATTTCATTCTAATCCCAAACAAGGGTAATGCCAAATACTGTCCAAACTACTGTACAATTGCACTCATTTCACATGCTAGCAAAGTAATGCTCAAAATACTGTACATTAGGATTTAGCAGTAGGTGAATGCAGAACCCAGTATAAGCTGGATTGAGAAAAGACAGAGGAACCAGAGATTAAATTGCCAACATTCGTTAGATCATAGAAAAAGCAAGGGAATTACAGGAAAAAATATCTACTTCTTCTTCATTGACTACATTAAAACCTTTGACTGTGTGGATTAAAACAATCTGTGAAAAATTCTTAAAGAGATGGGAATGCCAGTCCACCTTAACTGCCTCCTGAGAAACCTGTATGCAGATCAAGAAGCAACAGTTAGAACCAGACATGGAACAATGGACTGGTTCAAAATTGGGAAAGGAGTATGTCAAGGCTGTACATTGTCACCCTGCTTATTTAACTTATATGAAGAGTACATCGTGCAAAATGCCAGACTGGATTAATCACAAGCTGGAATCAAGATTGCTGGGAGATATATTGATAAACTCAGATGTGTGGATGATATCACCCTAATGGCAGAAAGTGAAGAGGAATTAATATCCTCTTGATGAGGGTGAAAGAAGATGGTGAAAAGCTGGCTTAAAACTCAACATTTAAGAAAATAAGATCATGGCATCTGGTCTCATTACTTCATGGCAAATAAACGGGAAAAAGTGGAAACAATGACAGACTTTACTTTCTTGGGTTCCAAAATCACTGCAGATTGTGGCTGCAGCCATGAAATTAAGACACTTGCTCTTTGGAAGACAAGTTATGACAAATCTAGACAACATATTAAAAAGCAGAGACATCACTTTGCTGATAAAGGTCCGTGTACTCAAAACTTTGGTTTTCCAGTAGTAATGTTTAGATGTGAGAGTTGAACCATAAACAAGTCTGAGTGTCAGAGAATTGATGCTTTTGAACTGTGGTGTTGGAAAAGACTCTTGAGAGTCCCTTGAACATCAAGGAGATCCAACTAGTCAATCCTAAGGGAAATCAGTCCTGAATATTCCCTGGAAAGACTGATGCTGAAGCGTCAATATTTTGGCCACTTGATACAAAGAACTGACTCCCTGGAAAAGATCTTGATTCTGAAAAAGATTGAGGACAGGAGTAGAAGGTGATGACAGAGGATGGGATAGTTGGATGGCATCACTGTCTCAGTGGATATGAGTTTGAGCAAAGTCTGGGAGATGGTGAATGACAGTGAAGTCTGATATGCTACAGTTTATGGTGTCACAGAGCTGGACACAATTTAGCAATTGACCAGTAACAGTAATGTTTTTATATAACATTTATATGTATACTCACATCACTTAGCCATAAAAGGAGAAAGAAGTCTTGCCATTTGTATAACATGAAAGTACCTTGAGGGCATTTTGCTAAATGAAATAACTCATAGAAAGACATACTATTTGATCTCAGTTCAAGAAGAATTGGACCCCAAAAAACACTATGAAAACACTTCTGCTGTCTTGCATATAGGGTCATTGTTACCATCTTTCTAAATTCCAAATATATGTGTTAATATACTGTATTGGTGTTTTACTTTCTGACTGACTTCAGTCTGTATAATAGGCTCCAGTTTCATCCACCTCAGTAGAACTGATTCAAATGCATTCTTTTTAATAGCTGAGCAATATTCCATTGTGTATCTGTACTACAGCTTTCTTAGCCATTCGTCTACCAATAGACATCTAGGTTGCTTCCATGTCCTACCTATCGTAAAGAGTGCTGTGATGAACATTGGGGTACATGTGTCCCTTTCAATTCTGGTTTCCTTGGTGTGTATGCCCACCAGTGGGATTGCTGGGTCGTATGGAAGCTCTATTTCCAGTTTTTTAAGGAATCTCCACACTGTTCTCCATAGTGGCTGCACTAGTTTGCATTCCCACCCACAGTGTAAGAAGGTTCCTTTTCTCCACACCCTCTCCAGCATTTATTGTTTGTAGACTTTTTGATTTGCATTTCTCTAATAATGAGTGATGCTGAGCATCTTTTCATGTGTTTGTTAGCCAACTGTATATCTTCTTTGGAGAAATGTCTGTTTAGTTCTTTGGCCCATTTTTTGACTGAATCATTTGTTTTTCTGGTATTGAGCTGCATGAGCTGCTTGTATATTTTTGAGCTTAACTCTTTGTCAGTTGCTTCATTTGCTATTAATTTCTCCTGTTCTGAAGGCAGTCTTTTCACCTTACTCATAGTTTCCTTCATTGTGCAAAAGCTTTTAAGTTTCATTAGGTCCCATTTGTTTATTTTTGCTTTTATTTCTGTTACTCTGGGAGGTGGGTCATAGAGGATCCTGCTGTGATTTATGTCAGAGAGTGTTTTGCCTGTTTTCCTCTAGGGGTGTTATAGTTTCTGGTCTTACATTTAGATATTCAGTGCATTTTGAGTTCATTTTTGTGTATGGTGTTAGAAAGTGTTCTAGTTTCATTCTTTTCCAGGTGGTTGACCAGTTTTCCTGGCACCACTTGTTAAAGAGATTGTCTTTAATCCATTGTGTATTCTTGCCTCCTTTGTCAAAAGATAAGGTGCCCATAGGTGCAAGGATTTATCTCTGGGCTTTCTATTTTGTTCCAATGATCTGATTTCTGTCTTTGTGCCAGTACTGTACTGTCTTGATGACTGTGACTTTGTAGTAGAGCCTAAAGTCAGGTATGTTGATTCCTCCAGTTCCATTCTTTTTTCTCAAGATTGCTTTGGCTATTTGAGATTTTTTTGTATTTCCATACAAATTGTGAAGTTATTTGTTCTACTTCTGTGAAAAAATACCATCGGTAGCTTGATAGGGATTGCATTCAATCTATAGATTGCTTTGGGTAGTATATTCATTTTCACTATACTGATTCTTCCATTCCTTGAACATGGTATATTTCTCCATCTATTTGTGTCATCTTTATTTCCTTCATCACTGTTTTATAGTTTTCTATATATGAGTCTTTGGTTTCTTTAGGTAAATTTAGTCCTAAGTATTTTATTCTTTTCATTGCAATGGTGCATGGAATGGTTTCCTTAATTTCTTTTTCTGTTTTCTCATTGTTAGTGTATAGGAATGCAAGGGATTTCTGGGTATTAATTTTATATCCTGAAACATTACTATATTCATTGATTAGCTCTAGTAATTTTCTGGTGGTATCTTTAGGGTTTTCTATGTAGAAGATCATGTCATCTGCAAATATTGAGAGTTTTACTTCTTTTCCAACCTGGATTCCTTTTATTTCTTTTTATTCACTGATTGCTGTGGTTAAAACTTCCAAAACTGTGTTGAATAGTAGTGGTGAGTGTGGGCACTCTTGTCTTGTTCCTGACTTTAGGGGAAATGCTTTCAATATTTCATCATTGAGGATAATGTTTGCTGTGGGTTTATCACATATGGGTTTAAAAATGTCGAGGTATCTTCCTTCTAAGCTTGCTTTCTGGAGGTTTTTTTTTTTTTTTTTTTTAAATCATAAACAGATGTCGAATTTGTCAAAGGCTTTCTCTGCATCTATTGAGGTAATCATATGGTTTTTATCTTTCAATTTGTTAATGTGGTGTATTACATTGATTTGCAAATATTGAGGAATCCTTGCATCCCTAGGATAAAACCCACTTGGTCATGATGTATGATCTTTTTAATATATTCTTGGATTCTGTTTGCTAGAATTTTGTTGAGGATTTTTGCATCTATGTTCATCAGTGATATTGGCCTGTAGTTTTCTTTNTGTGCAAAAGCTTTTAAGTTTCATTAGGTCCCATTTGTTTATTTTTGCTTTTATTTCTGTTACTCTGGGAGGTGGGTCATAGAGGATCCTGCTGTGATTTATGTCAGAGAGTGTTTTGCCTGTTTTCCTCTAGGGGTGTTATAGTTTCTGGTCTTACATTTAGATATTCAGTGCATTTTGAGTTCATTTTTGTGTATGGTGTTAGAAAGTGTTCTAGTTTCATTCTTTTCCAGGTGGTTGACCAGTTTTCCTGGCACCACTTGTTAAAGAGATTGTCTTTAATCCATTGTGTATTCTTGCCTCCTTTGTCAAAAGATAAGGTGCCCATAGGTGCAAGGATTTATCTCTGGGCTTTCTATTTTGTTCCAATGATCTGATTTCTGTCTTTGTGCCAGTACTGTACTGTCTTGATGACTGTGACTTTGTAGTAGAGCCTAAAGTCAGGTATGTTGATTCCTCCAGTTCCATTCTTTTTTCTCAAGATTGCTTTGGCTATTTGAGATTTTTTTGTATTTCCATACAAATTGTGAAGTTATTTGTTCTACTTCTGTGAAAAAATACCATCGGTAGCTTGATAGGGATTGCATTCAATCTATAGATTGCTTTGGGTAGTATATTCATTTTCACTATACTGATTCTTCCATTCCGTGAACATGGTATATTTCTCCATCTATTTGTGTCATCTTTATTTCCTTCATCACTGTTTTATAGTTTTCTATATATGAGTCTTTGGTTTCTTTAGGTAAATTTAGTCCTAAGTATTTTATTCTTTTCATTGCAATGGTGCATGGAATGGTTTCCTTAATTTCTTTTTCTGTTTTCTCATTGTTAGTGTATAGGAATGCAAGGGATTTCTGGGTATTAATTTTATATCCTGAAACATTACTATATTCATTGATTAGCTCTAGTAATTTTCTGGTGGTATCTTTAGGGTTTTCTATGTAGAAGATCATGTCATCTGCAAATATTGAGAGTTTTACTTCTTTTCCAACCTGGATTCCTTTTATTTCTTTTTATTCACTGATTGCTGTGGTTAAAACTTCCAAAACTGTGTTGAATAGTAGTGGTGAGTGTGGGCACTCTTGTCTTGTTCCTGACTTTAGGGGAAATGCTTTCAATATTTCATCATTGAGGATAATGTTTGCTGTGGGTTTATCACATATGGGTTTAAAAATGTCGAGGTATCTTCCTTCTAAGCTTGCTTTCTGGAGGTTTTTTTTTTTTTTTTTTTAAATCATAAACAGATGTCGAATTTGTCAAAGGCTTTCTCTGCATCTATTGAGGTAATCATATGGTTTTTATCTTTCAATTTGTTAATGTGGTGTATTACATTGATTTGCAAATATTGAGGAATCCTTGCATCCCTAGGATAAAACCCACTTGGTCATGATGTATGATCTTTTTAATATATTCTTGGATTCTGTTTGCTAGAATTTTGTTGAGGATTTTTGCATCTATGTTCATCAGTGGTATTGGCCTGTAGTTTTCTTTTTTTGTGTCATCTTTGTCTGGTTTTGGTATTAGGGTGATGGTGGCCTCATAGTATGAGTTAGGCAGTTTATTTTCCTCTGCAATTTTCTGGAAGAGTTTGAATAGGATAGGTGTTAGCTGTTCTCTGCATTTTTGGTAGAATTCACCTGTGAAGCCATCTGGTCCTGGGCTTTGCTTTGTTGGAAGGTTTTTTTTTTTTTATAGTTTCAATTTCCTATTTTGATTTCTTATTTCTTCCTGCTTCAGTTTTGGAAGATTACACTTTTCAAAGAATCTGTCCATTTTTTCCAAGTTGTCCATTTTATTGTCATATAGTTGCTGATAGTAGTCTTTTATGATCTTTTGTATTTCTGCATTGTCTGTTGTGATATCTCCATTTTCATTTTAAATTTGGTTCATTTGATTCTTCTCCATTTTTTTCTTGATGAGTCTGGCTAATGGTTTGTCTATTTTATTTATCTTCTCAAAGAACCAGCTTTTAGTTTTGTTGATTTTTGCTATAGTCTCCTTTTTTATATTCCCTAAATTTTGTGATTTATTCTGTCTACTAAACCTATGGTTCTTCATTTCTTCTTTTTCTAGTTGCTTTAGGTGTAAAATTAGGTTATTTATTTGATTTTTCTCTTTTCCTGAGGTAAGCTTGTATTGCTATGAAACTTCCCCTTTGCACTGCTTTTACTAAATCCCATAGGTTTTGGGTTGTTGTGTTTTCATTTTCTTGTTTCTATGCATATTTTAATTTGTTTTGATTTCTTCTGTGATTTGCTGGTTATTCAGAAGTGTGTTGTTTAGCTTCCATATGTTTGTATTTTTATTAGTTTTTTTCTTCCTGTAGTTGACATCTCATCTTACCGCATTATGATCAGGAAATTGCTTTAAAGGATTTCAATTTTTTTAAATTTACCAAGGCTAGATTTATGGCCCAGGATGTGATCTATTCTGGAGAATGTTCTGAGTGCACTTGAGAAAAAGGTGAAATTCAAATTGTTTTGAAGTGAACAATATCTCAATTTCTAAAACTCCATAGGCACTGTTCTTGTATACTCCTAATGGTCAAAGAAGTTTGTTTTCTGTAGACACATCTCATCAGCTGGTACAGTCCAACACAGCTTAAAAAGTTCATCACCAGTAAGTGAAGTGATTTTTCTGGCTTGCCTAATGGAGCCACTTGGAAACTTACATTGGCTGGAGGTTCATTTTATATTTTGATCAAGTGTTATTAGAGGTATTTTATTTAAAATATTTTCATCAGTTCAGTTCAGTCACTCAGTTGTGTCTGATTCTTCATGACCCCATGGACTGCAGTATGCCAAACCTCCCTGTCCATCACTCCTAGAACTTGCACAGACTCATGTCCATTGAGTTGGTGATGCCATCCAACCATCTTATGCTCTGTCATTCTCTTCTCCTCCTGTCTTCAATATTTCCCAGCATCAGGGTGTTTTTCAATGAGTCTCTTCTTCTCATCAGGTGGCCAAAGTTTTAGAGCTCCAGCTTCAGCATCAGTCCTTCCCAATGAATATTCAGGACTGATTTCCTTTAGGATGGACTGGTTGGATCTCCTTGCAGTCCAAGGGGCTCTCAAGAGTTTTCTCCAGCACCACAGTTCAAAAGCATCAATTCTTTGGCGCTCAGTTTTCTTTATAGTCCAACTCTCCCATCCATACACGACTACTGGAAAAACCTAGCTTTGACTAGACAGACCTTTGTTGGCAAAGTAATGTCTTTGCTTTTTAATATGCTGTCTAGGTTGGTCATAGCTTTTCTTCCAAGGAGCAAGTATATTTTAATTTCATGGTACAGTCACCATCTGCAGTAATTTTGGAGCCCAAGAAAATAAAGTCTCTCACTGTTTCCATTGTTTCCCCATCTATTTGCCAAGAAGTGATGGGACCAGATGCCGTGATCTTCATTTTTTGAATATTGAGTTTTAAGGCAGCTTTCTCATTCTCCTCTTTCACTTTCATCAAGAGGCTCTTCAGGTCCTCTTCACTTTCTGCTATAAGTGTGGCATATCTGATGTTATTGATATTCCTCCTGGCAATTTTGATTCCAGCTTGTGCTTCATCCATCCCAGCATTTCACATGATGTACTCTGCATTTACATTAAATAAGCAAGGTGACAATATAAAGCCTTGATGTACTCCTTTCCCAATGTGGAAACGTCCATTGTTCCATGTCTGGTTCTAACTGTTGCTCCTTGACCTGCATACAGATTTCTTAGGAGACAGGTAAGATGGTCTGGTATTCCCATCTCTTGAAGAATTTTCCACAGTTTGTTGTGATCCACACAAAGGATTTAGCATAGTCAATGAAGCAGATGTTTTTCTGGAACTCTTTTGCTTTTTCTATGATCCAGTGAATACTAGCAATTTGATCTCTGGTTCCTCTGCCTTTTCTAAATCCAGCTTGTACATCTGGAAGTTCTTGATTCATGTACTATTGAAGCCTCACTTGGAGAATTTTGAGCATTAATTTGTAGCGTATGAGATGAGTGCAATTGTGTGGTAGTTTAAACATTCTTTGGCATTGCCTTTCTTTGGGATTGGAACAAAAACTGACCTTTTCCAGTCCTGTGGCCACTGCTGAGTTTTCCAGACTTGCTGGCATATTGAGTGCAACACTTTCACAGCATCATCTTTCAGGATTTGAAATAGCTCAACTGGAATTCCATCACCTCCATTAGCTTTTTTCATAGTGATGGCCCACTTTACATTCTAGGATGTCTTGACACTAGATGAATGATGACACCACTCTGGTTATCTTGGTCATTAAGATCTTTTTTGTATATTTTCATACTTTGTTGTTAAATGTTGAACAAAGTTAATATTATTTTTCATTATTTTAGCTAAATTAATAATGTCTATGAAGGCAATGGCAACCCACTCCAGTACTCTTGCCTGGACAATCCCATGGACGGAGGAGCCTGGTAGGGTGCAGTCCATGGGGTTGCAAGGAGTCGGACACAACTGAACAACTTCACTTTCACTTTTCACTTTCAGGCATTGGGGAAGGAAATGGCAACCCACTCCAGTGTTCTTGCTCCTTCATCCCAGGGATGGAGGAGCCTGGTAGGCTGCCATCTATGGGGTCACAAGAGTTAGACATGCCTGAAGCAACTTAGTAGCAGCAGCATGATGCATCCAGCACAGGGCCTCGGTTATAGCATATGTACACAATTAGGTTCAACATGGTAACAAATTACAGTTATATTCATAAATGGAATATCATTTGCTTTTCTACTACTGTTCTTCATGGTAGGATTACAGTAGCATCCTGTGCTAGGGTGTTTTCCATTTCTTTTCTTTTCCCCTCCTTTAGATCTGCTTGTCTAAAATGAAGATTTTCTTGTACTTGAAGTTTTGATAAAACTCACTTGTAAAACCTTCTGCAATCTCAATTCAATGGATAGATTTTTTATAATACTGACTCAATTTAATCATTTGGAATATCTATTCCTTTTTGAGTCAATATTGGCCAACTACATTTTTGTAAAAGAAAGTCTCGTACTCCAAATTTTCAAGTATACTTACATTAAATTATAAATATTATAATTTAAATATCTTTATTTTTAATGCTTCCTTTCTCGTAGTTCATCTTGCAGATATTTCAAAAAAATCCATTTGTAAGAATCTTTTCAAAGATTCAGCTTTTGATTTTGTTGATCTTTTCTACTGCATCTTTCTTTTCCATTAAATTTCCCCATTTTCATCTGTATGCCACATTTTCTCTGATCTGTTTATAATTTCTTCAGTTAAATGCATCCCTCATAAACTTTCTATTTTTTTCTAATGTATGTGTAAAAATACCACCTAATTCCATCACATAAATTCAGTGTTTAGTATTTTCATCCTCATTAATTATAAATATTTCTGAACAAAATGCTATCAGTATATTAATAATTCCTTAGTTGTCACCACTTGTTTAAAGTGTCAGTATGTCTGAGAGAATGTGTATTATTATATAGCTATGGCAGGATTTAGATATAGCCAGATTAAATTTTACTTTGTCAAATCCAAAGTATTTTTCTTTTCTATACATTAGTTTGAGAGAAGAATGTTAACGGTCTAAGCCTATAATTTTAGACATGTCAATTTCCTCTTATAATATTTCTTATGTATAATTTTGAGGTTATGACATTGGAGTTCACAGGTTCTAGGTAATTGTGAATTTCTGATGAAATGTTCCCTTTGTCATTAGGTTGTAAATCGTTTATGTTCCAAAGCCTTTGTTATAAAGTCAAATTTTGACTTATTAGTGTCTATACACACACTCATAAAAATTTCCTTTAAACACTTGTCCAAGATTTTTATTTTGTTTCATTTTCAAGGGAACAAAAAACCTTAAATGTGTTATAATCTTTTTATGTGTATTCATTAAATCTATTTCAAGAAATATTTGAAGACTTTTGAAAGGAGTAAATTAGATGGAAATTCTACCTATATTAAAAGTACTGATAACTCAGGTAAATAGAAAAAAACTGCCAATTAATTTGGACTTGGACACAAGTTTCTTCTCCAAATACTAAAATCTCACCTATAGACATAAGGGAAAAAAAAAAAAAAAAGACACGGCATACAGTGATAAGATCATAAAATTAGCAAGTGAAAAACCTGTGTTCAAATCTTAATGCAGAAAGCATCTAGCTGTATGAATTTAGGCAAATCATTTACCTTCCCTATGATTCCCAATGCTACTGAAAAATACTACTTTTGTTTATTTGTCAGACTGTTGGAGCAAGGAAAATGAAATTTTTAGTGTTAAGTGGTCCAATAACATGTTTTTCTTTAACTGGAACTCTACCCTTGCCTTAACTCCTTTGTGATAATGAAAGATTCAGGGATTATTTATGTTAAAGTCAAAGAATTTATTCCAGTTGTTGTAACTTACTGTATTAATCAACTTTCTCTAGAGGAAAAGAACCAACAGAGGGTGTGTGTGTGTGTGTAACAGATAGAAATATATATATATGAAGTACGGAACTGCTCCTCTTGATTGTGGAGGCTGTAAAGTCCAACCTCCCTGTAGTGAGCAAGTTAAAGACCCAGGAATGCTTGTGGTAAATTCCAGTCCAAAAGCTGGCATGCTCATGACTGAAGAGTAGATGTTTGACCCAAGATACTTCAGTTGGAGTCTAGAAGCAAGAAAAGACCAAAGTTCCAGCTCAAGCCCTAAGACAAAAGGAGTTTGCTCTTTCTCAGCCCCTTTGCCCTATTCATATCTTAATTTGATTGGATAGGGCCCTATTCATATCTAAATTTGATTGGATAGGGCCCATCCAATTTAAAGCAACCTCCTTGACCTAGTCTCAGTCACTCAGTCCTGTCCGACTCTCTGTGACCCCATGGACTGCATCAAGCCAGGCCTCCCTGCCCATCACCAACTCCTCGAGTTTACTCAAACTCGTGTCCATCAAGTTGGTGATGCCATCCAACCATCTCATCTCATCCTCTGTCAGCCCCTTCTCTCCCGTCTTCAATCTTTCCCAGCATCAGGGTCTTTTCCAATGAGTCAGTTCTTCACATCAGGTGGTCAAAGTATTGGAGTTTCAGCTCCCAACAGTCCTTCCAATGAACATTCAGGACTGATTTCCTTTAGGATGGACTGGTTGGGTCTCCTTGCAGTAGAAGGGACTCTCAAGAATCTTCTCCAACACCACAGTTCAGAAGCATCGATTTTCCGACGCTCAGCTTTCTTCACAGTCCATCCCTCACCATAGCCTTAACTAGATGCACCTTTGTTGGCAAAATATCTCTGCTTTTTAATATGCTGTCTAGGTTGGTCATAACTTTTCTTCCAAGGAGTAAGCATCTTTTTATTTCATGGCTGCAATCACCATCTGCAGTGGTTTTGGAGCCCCATCAAATAAAGCCTGTCACTGTTTCCACTGTTTTCCCACCTATTTGCCATGAAGTGATGGGACCAGATGCCATGATCTTAGTTTTCTGAATGTTGATCTTTAAGCCAAATTTTTCACTCTCCTTTTTCATTTTCATCAAGAGGCTCTTTAGTTCTTCTTCACTTTCTGCCATAAGGGTGGTGTCATCTGCATATCTGAGGTTATTGATATTTCTCCTGGCAATCTTGATTCCAGCTTGTGCTTCTTCCAGCCCAGAATTTCTCTCATGATGTACTCTGCATATAATTGAAATAAGCACAGTGACGATATATAGCCTTGACATACTCCTTTTCCTATTTGGAACCAGTCTGTTGTTCCATGTCCAGTTCTAACTGTTGCCTCCTGACCTGCATACAGATTTATCAAGAAGCAGATTGGGTGGTCTGATATTCCCATCTCTTTCAGAATTTTCCACAGTTTATTGTGATCCACACAGTCAAAGGCTTTGGCATAGTCAATAAAGCAGAAATAGATGTTTTTCTGGAACTCTCTTGCTTAACTCTCTTTCTGGAACTCTCTCTCTCTTACCTAGTCTATCAAATGTTAATTTCATTTAGAAACACCCTCCCCCAAACAACCAGAATAATGTTTGGCTAAAAATCTGGACACTGTACACGACCAGTAAAATTGACATATAAAAATAATATCACATTCATACCATAATCAATTTTCTCTCTGATTCAAATTCCAGGTATTCTAAATTATTTTTAGTATATTGAAATAGTTATCTAAGTTTAACAAATAATTTCCTTTTGTTCTATATGCTCAGTAGGATTATGAATTATTTTAAATTCCTGAATATTAAAAGCCCACACCAGTATATATACTACAATGATTAAAACACTTAGGTGGAAAGAGACAAGATAATGGGGTAGAAGGATGAGTGCTCGTGTCTTGAAGAAAATACCAAGATCTCAACTAATTGCTAAATAACTACTGACAAAAAACACTGGAAGCTACCAAAAGGAAGATAGCCTATATCCAAAGATTAAGCCACAACATGATGGGAGAAGGGGTGCAACAGCACAAAATCAAGCCCCATACCTTTGGGTGGGCAACCTACAAACTGAAAAATAACTATGCCACAGAAGTTCTCCCATGGAGGCAAGAGTTCTGAATGATACATTAGGGGATCTCATAATAGGATGAGGAGACTCCAGAGAATCTGGCTTTGAAGATCAGTGGGGTTTGGTCACAGGAATTCCACAAGCCTGGCGGAATCAGATACTTCACTATTGGAAGGTACTTCTAAATTCTTGTTCACACCAGGACTAAGGGGTGGGGGGGAACAATGACCTTGTAAAAGAACTGGGTCAACCTACTTAGTAGCACTGGGGGGTCTCCTGTGAAGGTGGTGGGTGGCTGTGGCTCACTGTGGCAATAATAGACACTGGCAGTGGGATCCTGGGGAGTACCAGTTGGTGTCAGCCCTCCTGGAGGCTGCATGTTCCACCAGGACTTTGTCCCACCCAGTAGCCAGCAGGCGCCAGTGCTGGGATATCTCAAGCCAAAGAACCAGCAGGGCGGGGAAAAAAGCCCCAGCCATCAGCAGACAGGCTGCTTAAAGTCTTCCTCAGCACACAGAGGCCAAATAAACTATACCTTTTGATAGAGCCTGCACAGAGGGACAAGACTCAGCTCCATTCAACAGTAGGCAAGAACCGTTCCCTCCTACCCACATAAGCCTCTTAGACAGCCTCCTACACTAGATGTTTGCTTAGTCGCATCCTACTCTCTGACCCCATGGACTGTAGCCCACCAGTCTCCTCTGTCCATGGGACTTCCCAGACAAGAGTACTGGAGTGGGTTGCCATTTCCTTCTCCAGGGGATCTTCCTGACCCAGGGACTGAACTAGAGACTCTTGCACTGGCAGGCAGATTTTTTACCACTGTGCCACATGGGAAGTCATCCACTAGATATCAGAAGCAAGAATTACAACCCTATAGTCTGAGGTATGGAAACCACAATCACAGAAAATTAGAATGAGATGACAGAGGAACATATCCCAGATGAAGGTACAAGATAAAATCCCAGAATAACAACTGGTAGAGACAGGCGATCTACCTGAAAAAGTATTCAGAGTGATGATAGTAAAGATGATGCAAGATCTCAGAAAAAGAATGGAGGCACAGATCAAGAAGACCCAAGTAATGGTTAACAAAGACCTATAAGAACAAACAGAAATGAAACAATAACTGAAATTAATACAGAAGACAAAATCACTAGCAGAAAAACTGAGGCAGAAGAATGGACGAATGAGCTGAAATACAGAGTGGTGGAAACCACTGCTGCAGAACAGAATAAGGAAAAAAGAATGAAATGAGGACAGTCTAAGAGACCTCTGGGACAACATTAGGAGCCAAGTGTCTTTTAATTTTATGGTTGCAATCTGCAGTGATTTTGGAGCACAAGAAAATATAGTCTGTCAGTGTTTCCATTGTTTCCCCATTTATATGAAGTGATGGGACCAGATGCCATGATCTTAGTATACTGAATGTTGAGTTTTAAGCCAACTTTTTCACTCTCCTCTTTCATCAAGAGGCTCTTTAGTTCCTCTTTGCTCTCTTCCATAAGCATGATGTCATCTGCATATCTGAGGTTATTGATATTTCTCCTGGCAATCTTGATTCCAGCTTGTGCTTCATCCAGCCGAGTGTTTCTCATGATGTACTCTGCATATAAGTTAAATAAGCTGGGTGACAATATACAGCCTTGATGTACTTCTTTTCTGATTTGAAACCAGTCTGTTGTTTTATGTCCAGTTCTAGCTGTTGCTTTTTGACCTCCACACAGACTTCTCAGGAGGCAGGTAAGATGGTCTGGTATTCACACCTCTTTAAGAATTTTCCAGTTTGTTGTGATCCACAGAGTCAAAGGCTTTGGCATAGTCAATAAAGCAGAGGTAGATGTTTTTCTAGCATTCTCTTGCTTTTCTGATCATTCAGTGGATGTTGGCAATTTGATCTTTGGTTCCTCTGTCTTTTCTAAATCCAGCTTAAATATCTGGAAGTTCACAGTTCACCTACTGTTGAAGCCTGGCTTGGAGAATTTGAGCATTACTTTGCTAGTATGTGACAATGAGTGCAATTGTGTGGTAGTTTGAACATTCTTTGGCATTGCCTTTCTTTTGGATTGGAATCTTTTCCAGTCCTGTGGCCACTGCTGACTTTTCCAAATTTTCTGGCATATTGAATGCAACACTTTCACATCATCATCTTTTAAGATTTGAAATAGCTCAACTGAAATGCTATCACCTCCACTAGTTTGTTCATAGTGATGCTTCCTAAGGCCCACTTGACTTCACATTCCAGGATGTCTGGCTCTAGGTGAGTGATCACACCATCATGGTTATCTGGGTCATGAAGATCTTTTTAAATCGATACACCAATATGATATCAAAACCGGCAACTGTGAGGACAGTACAAATGCAACACACTAAAAATGCATTTAAAATTAAAAGGAAAGCAACTTAAAATATACAGACTGTTATAGTGAAACCTCATGGTAACTGGAGATTGAAAATCTATAACAGATACACACAAAAGAACAGGGACTCTGAACAAAATGCAAAATGTTAGTTATAAAATCACAAGAGGGAAAAGGAAATAGGGAAGAAAAAACACCTACAAACACCTACACCAACATTCAAAACAATTAACAAAATGGCAGTATGAACATGTATATTGATAACTACCTTCAATATAAACAAATGTTCCATCTAAAAGACACAGACTGGCTGAATGGATTGAAAAAAAAATCCCTTATATATGCTGTTTACAAGAGACTGATATCAACTGGACAAATTTCTAGAAATGTACAATCTCCCATGACTGAACCAGGAAGAAATAATAAATGTAAATAGACTGATAAGTACTGAAATTGAAACTGGGATTTAAAATCTCCCAACAACCAAAAAGTCCAGGACCAGACAGCTTCACAGGTGAATTCTATCAAACATTTAGAGAACAGTTAAAACCTAGCCTTCTGAATCTATTCCAAAAAACTATAGAAGGAAACCTCCCAAACTCATTCCATGAGGTCATCATCACCCTTGTACCAAGACCAGATGAAGATCCACTAAACAAACAAAAAAATAAGGACAATTAGAGGCTTATATCACTGATAAACAAAATACTAGCACACCAAACCGGACAATACATTAAAAGGGTCACACGCTATGATCAAGTAGGTTTTATTCCAGAGATGCCAGGATTTTTCTATATCTGAAAATCAGTGTGATATATCACTTCAACAAATTGAACAAAAACAATATAATCATTAGATGCAGAAAAAGCTTTTGACAAAAATCAACACCCATTTATGATAAAAATTCTCTTAAAAGCAGACACAGAATATACCTCAACATAATAAAGACCATATATGGCAAACCTATAAATAACATCATATTCAATGGTGAAAAGTTGAAAGCATTTCCTCTAAAATCAGGAACAAGTCAAGGATGTCCCCTCTTACCACTGTTATTCAAGATAGTTTTGGAAGTTCTAGTTCTGGAAACCAGAGGAAAAAAGAAATCCAAGTTGGAAAAGAAGTAAAACTGTCACTATTTGCAGATGATATTATACATAGAAAATCCTAAAGATGCTACCAGACTACTGAACTCTACACATAAACATTAAGATGGTTTTTAAAATCTATCTTTCATATAGCTATATGCATGCTTGTGTTCACAGTAGCACTATTTACAATAGCTAAGACACGGAAACAATCTAAATGTCCATCGTTAGATGAACGGCTAAAGATAATATGGTACATATACCCAAAGCAACACTACTCAGCCATAAGAAGGAATGAAATAATGCCATTTGCAGGAACATGGATGGACCTAGAGATCATCATACTAAGAGAAGTAATTCAGAAAGAGAAAGGTGATATATGATATCACTTATATGTGGAATCTACAATAGGACACAAATGAACTTATTTACAAAACAGACTCACAAATATAGAACAGACTTGTGGTTGTCAAGGTGGAGGGGTGAGGGAGAGGGATGAATTGGGAATTTGGGATTAGCATATGTAAACTGTTATACATAGAACAGATCAACAAGGTCCTACTGTATAGCACAGGGAACTATATTCAATATCCTTTGATAAACTATAATGGGAAAGTATGAAAAAGAATGTATGTATAACTGAATCACTGTTGTACAGTGGAAATTAACATTGTAAATCAACTATATGTCAATAAAATAACAGAAATCTTCCCCTCCCCAAAAAAATGCTACCAGAAAACTGCTAGAACTCATCAATGAATGTGCTAAGGTTGCAGGATACAAAATGAATACACTGAAATCTGTTGCATTTTTATACAGTAACAATGAAAGATCAGAAAGAGACATTCAAGAAACGATCTAATTTCCCTTCATATCAAAAAGAATAAACTGTCCAGGAAAAACCTACCTAAGGAGGCAAAAGACCCAAACTGATGATAATGAAAGAAATCAAAACATGACACAGATGGAAAGATATACCATTTTCCTGAATTGGAAGAATCAATACTGTCAAAATGACAAAGCAATCTATAGATTCAATGCAATTCCATTTAAATTATCAATGGTATTTTTCACAGAACTCAGACGGTAAGGAATCTTCTTGCAATGTAGGAGACCGGGTTCAATCCCTGGGTAGGGAAGAGCCCCTGGAGAAGGAAATGGCAACCCACTCCAATATTCTTGCCTGGAGAATCCCATGAACAGAGAGGAGCCTGGTGTGCTACAGTCCATGGAGTTGCAAAGAGTCAGACGTGACTGAACAAACCAGCAAGTTATCAAAAACAACAACAACAAAAAACCTTTGAATTTTTAAGGAGACACAAAAGACCCCAAACAGCCAAAGCTCTTGAGAAAGAAAAGTGGAGCTGGAGAAATCAGTCCCCCAGACTCCAGATATACTACAAAGCTACAGTCAACAAAACTGTACCATACTGGCACACACACAAAAATAAAATATTGCAATAGGATAGAAAGTTTAGAGATAGACTCATGCACCCATGATCATTTTTTTTCTATGACAAAGAAAGCAATGTTAAACAATGGAGAAAAGACAGTCTGTTTAAGCAATGGTGCTGGGAAAACTGGACAGCTACAGGTAAAAAGATGAAATTAGAACATTCTATAATATACTCAAAAATAATCAAAATAGATTAAAGACATAATTGTAAATTCAGATACTATAAAATGCTTAGAAAAAAATAGAACATTGTTTGACATAAAATACAGCAATATTTTTTTCAATCTGTCTCCTAGAGTAATGGAAACAAAACCAAAAATAAATGGGACCTAATTAAACTCAAAACATTTTTCACAGCAAAGGAAATTATAAACAAAAGCTAAAAGATAACACACAGAATGGGGAAAAAAATATTTGCAAATGATATGACCAACAAAGGATTAGTCTCCAAATCTATAAACAGCTCAGTCAGCTCAACATCAAACAAGCAAAGAACCCAATTAAAAAATGGGCAGAAGAGCTAAATATACATTTCTCCAAAAAGATGTACAGATGGCCAAGAAGCACATGAAAAGATGTTCAATACCACGAATTATTAGAGAAATTAAAAACTACAATGAGGTATCACCTCACATCAGTCAGCATGGCCATCATAAAAGAAAAAAAAATCTACAAGTAATAAATGATGGAGAGGGTGTAAAGGGAACCCTCTTGCACTGTTGGTGGTAAAGTAAATTGGTACAGGCACTGTAGAGGAAAACATGGAGGTTCTTCAAGAAACTAAAAATAGAGCTACCATATTATCCAGCAATCACACTCCTGGGCACATATCCTGAGAATGATTGGAAGTGTATATGCACACACTCCAATGTTCATTGCAATGCTGCTTATAATAGCCAAGACATGGAAGCAAGCTAAATGCCCCTCAACAGCTGAATTGATGAAGCCCATGTGGTACCTGTATACAACAGAATATTACTAAGCCATCATAAAGAATGAAATAATCGTATTTGCAGCAAGTGATACAGATGAACCTGGAGATTATCATAAGTGAAGTATGAGGCAAAATATCATACTCCTTATATGCAGAATCTTGAAAAGAGTTAAAAATGAATTTGTTTACAAAACAGAAACAGACTTACATACTTAGAGAAAGAACTTCTGGTTACCAGGGAGAAGGGAGTTTGGGACTGACATGTACACACTGCTCTATTTAAAGCAGATAACCAACAAGACCCAATGTACAGCACAGGAAATGTTGCTCAATATTCTACAATAACATAAATGGGAAAAGGATTTGAAAAAGAATGGATACATGTATAACTGAATCACTTTACTGTGCACCAGAAAATAATATAACATTGTTAATAAGTGAAGTGAAGTCGCTCAATCGTGTCCGACTCTTTGTGACCCCATGGACTGTAGCCTACCAGGCTTCTCCGTCCATGGGATTTTCCAGGCAAGAATACTGGAGTGGGTTACCATTTCCTTCTCCAGGGGATCTTCCCGACCCAGGGATCGAACCCGGGTCTCCCGCATTGGAGGCAGGCGCTTTAACCTCTGAGCCATCAGGGAAGCATTGTTAATAAACTGTACTCCAATATAAAATAAAAATTAAAAACAAACTTAGGATAACAACCATAGCAGAAATATTGATGGCTCATGAGGTAAGACTTACATGAATTAGTGAAGTAATATGCCCTCTGGAATTGGGATTGCTAATAATTACCCATCAGATTGATAGTTAATAACTGTAATACTGTAATATTACTACAATACCATAAGAATCGAACATTGGCTTTCCCCCTGGTAATTGTTAGAGAATACTTTTCAGCAAAATTCCTTAATGTATAATAGTTAATTTGTCTCTGTTTAAAAGGACAAAATGATTTTTCAAAAAAATAAATTTAAAAAATAAACTTACTATAATTATTAGAGAAATTAAAAACTACAATGAGGTATCACCTCACATCAGTCAGCATGGCCATCATAAAAGAAAAAAAAATCTACAAGTAATAAATGATGGAGAGGGTGTAAAGGGAACCCTCTTGCACTGTTGGTGGTAAAGTAAATTGGTACAGGCACTGTAGAGGAAAACATGGAGGTTCTTCAAGAAACTAAAAATAGAGCTACCATATTATCCAGCAATCACACTCCTGGGCACATATCCTGAGAATGATTGGAAGTGTATATGCACACACTCCAATGTTCATTGCAATGCTGCTTATAATAGCCAAGACATGGAAGCAAGCTAAATGCCCCTCAACAGCTGAATTGATGAAGCCCATGTGGTACCTGTATACAACAGAATATTACTAAGCCATCATAAAGAATGAAATAATCGTATTTGCAGCAAGTGATACAGATGAACCTGGAGATTATCATAAGTGAAGTATGAGGCAAAATATCATACTCCTTATATGCAGAATCTTGAAAAGAGTTAAAAATGAATTTGTTTACAAAACAGAAACAGACTTACATACTTAGAGAAAGAACTTCTGGTTACCAGGGAGAAGGGAGTTTGGGACTGACATGTACACACTGCTCTATTTAAAGCAGATAACCAACAAGACCCAATGTACAGCACAGGAAATGTTGCTCAATATTCTACAATAACATAAATGGGAAAAGGATTTGAAAAAGAATGGATACATGTATAACTGAATCACTTTACTGTGCACCAGAAAATAATATAACATTGTTAATAAGTGAAGTGAAGTCGCTCAATCGTGTCCGACTCTTTGTGACCCCATGGACTGTAGCCTACCAGGCTTCTCCGTCCATGGGATTTTCCAGACAAGAATACTGGAGTGGGTTACCATTTCCTTCTCCAGGGGATCTTCCCGACCCAGGGATCGAACCCGGGTCTCCCGCATTGGAGGCAGGCGCTTTAACCTCTGAGCCATCAGGGAAGCATTGTTAATAAACTGTACTCCAATATAAAATAAAAATTAAAAACAAACTTAGGATAACAACCATAGCAGAAATATTGATGGCTCATGAGGTAAGACTTACATGAATTAGTGAAGTAATATGCCCTCTGGAATTGGGATTGCTAATAATTACCCATCAGATTGATAGTTAATAACTGTAATACTGTAATATTACTACAATACCATAAGAATCGAACATTGGCTTTCCCCCTGGTAATTGTTAGAGAATACTTTTCAGCAAAATTCCTTAATGTATAATAGTTAATTTGTCTCTGTTTAAAAGGACAAAATGATTTTTCAAAAAAATAAATTTAAAAAATAAACTTACTAGTATTCTCATTATAATCAATATGTTTCCATTTCATTAATTTTAAATCCCTCAAAGTTCACTGTAAATAAGTTAAAACTACAGAACTCATAGGATAAAACATTTGGAGGATCCTAAAATCTGAGTTTATAAGGTATATATGTATTAAAAAAAACAATATGTTTGGTCTGAGAAATCTATATTTCAAAATTCTCAGACATTTTCTATGTTTAACTTTTTTGTGCAAAGTATCTCAAAAACTTTTATCAGCATTTAAAGAAGTTGTTTAAATGGTATATATAGCCAAGGTAATTTCTATACTTTTGGAAATGAGGGTGAACATGGAATGGGTTGATACTGCTACCTCTGAGGTATCCATTTTGCTTTTAGAGACTAATAGTGAAAGGTTTCAAAGAAAAGAAAAATAACTAACTCTGTGAAAGAATAAATGAAGTCTATTATAGTAATTATAATTAAATCAAGTCTATTGAATCATTAAGTTGAAGCTAAGGTCAGCAAGCACTGCTGTTCTTCATGTTCTTCATGTTCCAAAGGATGCAGGAATGACATCAGCATCTTGGTGGTTTAAGATGTTCTTCCTCTTCCTCCTCATTTTTGAATAATTAATTAGACATTCAACTGACAATGTTTGTGGGAATTGCAGGATTCAGCAGTATATGCCTTGGGGCTTTGGGGATGTTTCATGCCCCTGAGCTCTGAGTAATAGCTACTCCCAACTCCTCTCCATTTAGTCTGGAATAAAACCTAGAGAGGGGTGACCTGGGCAAATATCCAGATGAGGGAGAATTTGCAGAATTTCAGTCTTCCCAAGGGTTGATTTCAGCACACAGTGGGAGCAATAACAAAAGTATGAGTTCAATTGTAAGGATGGGGTAAGAGGAATTTTCCCTGCACCACTGTCCTTCTCCCAGCCTCTAGCCCCAAAGCAAAATTGTGTGAAACTAAATTATTGGGCAGCAGCAACCTCTCTCAAAGCAGAAGTGAAGCTAAGTGAGGTTGCTCAGTTGTGTCCGACTCTTTGCGATCCCATGGACGGTAGCCTACCAGGCTTCTCTGTCCATGGAACTTTCCAGGCAAGAATACTGGAGTGGGTTGCCATTACCTTCTCTAGGGGATCTTCCTGATCCAGGGATTGAACCCAGGTCTCCCGCATTGCTGGCAGATGCTTTACTGTCTGGGCTTAAAGCAGAGTGGGGAGCAAATACCTTGCTACCCCAATTGTGCAAGATGGTGCTGGTGAAATGCGCTTCTTTCTAGTAGCACCCACAGTACTTAAGTCTTTATAATTGTGGGGAGGCAGAACATCAAGAAAGAGGCAGATAAAAATATAAAAAATCAGTATCAATATAAAAGTATATCAAAGGTGATCCTTGCTATCTGCACTCAAAATTTCAACAAGTCTACCCCTGAACTTGTGGGACTACCTCACCCAAGGATCTTCCTGGAGTCTGAGTACCACCAATACCCCAAGTGCTAAAATCATACATACCTCCTTTCACTGTGCAGCCTGCTCCTTACGCATGCTCTTGAGTATAGTGGTGCCTGCAAGTCTGCTAAACAGAGTGCTATCAGAAAAACTGGATCAGGCACGGACTTGAACCTTCAAAGGTGGAGAAAATCCCAGGGATAACAGTACCAATGAGGAGTATATCCCACCTGAAGGCAACTAATATTTTAAGGACCTTTCTGCCACTTCAAATGAGAGAGTAGCAATGCAAAAATGTACAAGGGACATGAAAAATCAGGGAAACACAGCATCACCAAAAAACAACTATTTGCCAACAACCCAGCTCTTAAGCAGGGAATTTTGTGACCCAGTTGATAATTTGAATAGCTATTTTGAAGAAACTCAGTGAATCATAAAGAAAAAACAGAAAGACAATGAAATCAGGGAAAAATGGACAAATGACACATTTACCAAGGAGATAAGATCCATAAAGAACCAAACAGAAGTTCTGGATCTGAAGAATTTAATGAATGAAATGAAAATTGCAATAGAGAACATCTATAGCTCTGATTCACTATAGAAAAAGTGAATTAGGGGACAAGGAATTTTTAAATAACTCAATTAGAGCAGAACAAAGGAAAAAGAATAAAGTGTGAAGAGTCTGTGATCCATGAGATTCCATCAAAAGAACAAACACTAGAATAATTAAGATTCCAGGAGCAGAAGGGAGGAAGAAGAGGCGTAGAAAGCTTATTTAAATAATAGCTGAGGATTTCTCAAATCTGGAGAGACTTCGGCATCCAAGTTTGTAAAGATATCAAAGTACTTTAATACAAAAAGACCTTTAAGACACATTATAATAAAATGATAAAAATCAAAGAAAAGGAGAATCCTAAAAAAAGTCAGGGGAAAAAAAGACTTTAGTCTTCAAAGGAAACTCACCTAGGCTATCAGCAGGTTTCTCAGGCCAGGAGAGAGTGAAATGACGTATTCAAAGTGCTCAAAGAAAGAAAACTTCCAGCAAGGGATATGCCATTTGGCAAAGTTATTCTGCAGACAGTAAGGAATAGTAAACACTTTCTCAGGAAAAACAACAACAACATCAAAAACTTGAGTCTTCAAAATTGAAAAGAAATGAGGCTTCAGTGATTAGAAAATACATGAATGTATACAACGTATTGGTAACACAAAGGTAAATAAAGCTGTAGTAAAAAATATAGCTACTATAACTCAATGAATACAAAAGCAGTAAATAATGACATCCAAAATATAAAAGGGTGAGTAAACAGGTGAAGCTTTTGTAGGCAATTGAAACTATGTTGCTATCAGCTAAAAATGGGCTGTATCATCTATTAGATGTTTTATGTAAGCCTCGTGGTAACCACTGGGCTTCCCTGATGCCTCAGTCAGTAAAGATTTCTGACTACAATGCAGGAGATGCAGGAGACCTGGGTTTGATTCCTGGGTCAAGAAGATCCTCTGGAGAAGGAAATGGCAACCCACTCCAGTATTCTTGCCTGGAAAAATCCCATGGACAGAGTCACAGTTCATGGGGCTGCAGAGTCAGACACAACTTAGTGACTAAACCACCACTACTACTATCATGGTAACCAGAAAGCAAAAGAAAGGGGAAATAGAGCATATCAGTTCAGTTGTTCAGTTCAGTTGCTCAGTCATGTCCGACTCTTTGTGACCTCATGAATCGCAGCATGCCAGGCCTCCCTGTCCATCACCATCACCCGGAGTTCACTCAAACATCCATTGAGTCGGTGATGCCATCCAGCCATCTAATTCTCTGTCGTCCCCTTCTCCTCCTGCCCCCAATCCCTCCCAGCATCAGAGTGTTTCCCAGTGAGTCAACTCTTCATATGAGGTGGCCAAAGTACTGGAGTTTCAGCTTTAGCATCAATCCTTCCAAAGAACACCCAGGGATGATCTCCTTTAGAATGGTTGGATCTCCTTGCTCACCCACCATTAAAACTGTCTAACATACAAAGATAGGCAGAAACAGAGGAAAAAAAAGAATTAAAAAACCAGAAAGAATTAAAAAACCCTTACAAGTCAATAACAAGCCCAAATGTGAGAGAAGAGATCAAGATAATGGAGTAAGAAGACAATAAGCTCACTTCCTCTCATACGAACACCAAAATTACAACTATTTACAGAGCAGCTATCTATGAGAATGACCTAAAGACTAGCAGACAAGATTTTGCACAAGTAAGGACCCGGGTCCTCAAGTAGGTAACTCAGAAATGGAAGGCTATCACAAACACTTGGTCCCTCCCCAAAGAGTAAGGGGTCCAAGCCCTATATGGGGCTCTCAAGTTCAGGAGCCCTGCACTGGGAAGATGAATTCCCAGGAAGCTGGGCTTTGAAAACAAGTGAGGCTTACATTCAGGAGAGCTGATGGGCTATAGGAAATAGGGACTCTTCTATTAAAGGGCACAGATCACAGATGAAAACTCACTGCTATGAGTTCCAGTACAGAGGCAGTAATTTGAAAGGCACCTGGACCATACCCACTTTCTGATCTTTGAAAGCCTCTCAGAAGGACAGGAGGCCTCAAGGACTCCTACTGCAGATTGAGATGCTGATGGCAGCCACTTTTGGATCCTCTTGTACCACCTTGACACTGGTGCTGGCAATCAACACTTTGAGTTCCTCTCTAAAGCCTACTAGCATGGGGTGTCTGCCTCATCCCTCCACAGGCCTGCACATCTGGCAGCATTGGGTGGCAGGGGAGCCAGCTCTGCCCTCCAGAAGCCCACAGAGCCTAATGTGGAAGGGCTTCACATCTGGTCAGGCTGTGGGCCAGGCATCTTACCAGTACAGACAGCCTGACCACAACCAAAGGGAGACTGTAGCTCATATTAGGGAAGACACCTGGAGCATGTAGCTCTGCTGACCAGCCAGCACATGCTGCAGTGCCCCATAGGACTGTATATCCTACAACAAGGCAACTTCTCCTAGACTGGGAGACATATGCTGTATGCTGCTGCTGCTGCTGCTACATCACTTCAGCCGTGTCCAACTCTGTGTGACCTCATAGACAGCAGCCCACCAGGCTCCCCTGTCCCTGGGATTCTTCAGGCAAGAACACTGGCTGCTGCTGCTGCTGCTGCTGCTGAGTCACTTCAGTCGTGTCTGACTCTGTGTGACCCCATAGACGGCAGCCCGCCAGGCTCCCCCGTCCCTGGGATTCTCCAGGCAAGAATACTGGAGTGGGTTGCCATTTCCTTCTCCAATGCATGGAAGTGAAAAGTTAAAGTGGATATACATAAATACAGAAAAATAAATAGAAATAAATACAGAAACTTAGGCAAAATGAGGAAGCAGAGGAACATGTTCCAAATGAAAGATAAGACAAAACTCTCCAAAAAAGAGAGGTAAATGAAATGGAGATAGCAAAAATCTCCCTGATGTAGAGTTCAAAGCAATAATCATAAACGTATTCACTGATCTTGCAAGAAGAATGGATAAGCACAGTAAAAATATCAATAAACAGAAAACAAAAGAACCAATCACAGCTGAAAAATACAATTAACTGAAACAACAAAACAAGACACTAGAGAGAATCAACAGAAGTCTGCTGCTACTGCTGCTGCTAAGTCACTTCAGTCGTGTCCGACTCTGTGTGACCCCATAGATGGCAGCCCACCAGGCCTCCCCGTCCCTGGGATTCTCCAGGCAAGAACACTGGAGTGGGTTGCCATTTCCTTCTCCAATGCATGAAAGAGAAAAGTGAAAGTGAAGTCACTCAGTCTGTCCAACTGTTAGTGACCCCATGGACTGCAGCCCACCAGGCTACTCCATCCATTGGATTTTCCAGGCAAGAGTACTGGGGTGGGGTGCCATTGCCTTCCCCGCACCCAAGCTGAACAACAACAAAAAAAGAAAATAATTTTTAAAGACACTTTAACCATAGTAGCATTCACATTACAGGGTTCCCAGAAGGAAAAGAGAGCAAGAAATGAGCAGGAAATATGCTGGAAAAAATATTAGGAAAAAATTCCCTAGCCCTGGGAAAGAAAAATACATCCGATTATCACAGAANGTCCATTGGATTTTCCAGGCAAGAGTACTGGGGTGGGGTGCCATTGCCTTCCCCGAAAGGAAGGGCTAGAAAAGATTAAAAAGATAAAGTGCTGAATGCGTTGAATTCTAGGTTAAGCGTCATAGAAGGAAATGAAACATGGAGAATTGTCTAACAGTAGTGTGGT
Source organism: Oreotragus oreotragus (assembly GCA_006410675.1). NCBI lineage: Eukaryota > Metazoa > Chordata > Mammalia > Artiodactyla > Bovidae > Oreotragus > Oreotragus oreotragus. Next base: position 226,424 of record SJYX01013080.1, on the reverse strand, counting down.
TAATATAGTAGATTAGAAGAAATTGAGGAGGATAATTAAGAACTGTTGTATAGATCTAGGTGGAGGTGGGAAAGGGGCTTTAAGCTAAGATGATGCAAGAGGAAACAGATGGAAACGATAAGAAATACATGTATACAATTTTTTTTTTTTGGAATTGCCTTTAAAATTTGCAAGGCACATCTTCAATATTGGCAAGGATTGTGAGTATATTAGACTTTATCTTTCTATTTATATACTCATTTATTTGTTTTTATTTGAGTGTGGACTTTAAAAGCTGTAAAGGGCTTTAAGTTTTATCTTATTCCACTTTTCGGTTTTAGTATTCAGGAAATTGACCTATATTTATATTGTTGTGTTGGAGTTTATATTATAACTTCACTTATCTGATGTTTAGTTTTGAGTGGAGTTACCATTAAACATTTTTGGGAAATTAGCTGCGGAAGAACAGCCCCCAAAATTAAAGCACTATGTTTAAAAGAAAGATCCCAAATCTAGGGGAAAGCCTGTCTCTAGCTATAGTTAATCTCACCCCTCAAGCAGCCTACCCAGGGCTTCTTCATAGACTAGTGAGTGAGCTGGGAAAGCCTAGAGAATCAACTGGATACAGCCTTCCTTAGTTGGGTGAAGTCTACACAGCTCTGGAGGGTACCCTGTATCTTTCCAAACAGTACTTTGAAGTAGCTTATAGGATACACAGTGGGTTAATAAAAATATATGAGGTAGTTATATATATTTAAATATCTTCTTTGGAGAAATGTCTATTCAAATCCTTTGTCCATTTTTAAGTTGGGTTATTTGTCTTTTTATTGCACTTTTTCACCATTTGATAAATTTGGGGCTATTTGGAGTCAAATGCGCCTTAGGAAGCATCGCTATGAACAAAGCTAGCGGAGGTGATGGAATTCCATTTGAGCTATTTCAAATCTGAAAGATGACGCTGTGAAAGAGCTGCACTCAATATGCCAGCAAATTTGGAAGACTCAGCAGTGGCCCCAGGACTGGAAAAGGTCAGTTTTCATTCCAATTCCAAAGAAAGGCAATGCCAAANATACAATTAACTGAAACAACAAAACAAGACACTAGAGAGAATCAACAGAAGTCTGCTGCTACTGCTGCTGCTAAATCACTTCAGTCGTGTCCGACTCTGTGTGACCCCATAGATGGCAGCCCACCAGGCCTCCCCGTCCCTGGGATTCTCCAGGCAAGAACACTGGAGTGGGTTGCCATTTCCTTCTCCAATGCATGAAAGAGAAAAGTGAAAGTGAAGTCACTCAGTCTGTCCAACTGTTAGTGACCCCATGGACTGCAGCCCACCAGGCTACTCCATCCATTGGATTTTCCAGGCAAGAGTACTGGGGTGGGGTGCCATTGCCTTCCCCGCACCCAAGCTGAACAACAACAAAAAAAGAAAATAATTTTTAAAGACACTTTAACCATAGTAGCATTCACATTACAGGGTTCCCAGAAGGAAAAGAGAGCAAGAAATGAGCAGGAAATATGCTGGAAAAAATATTAGGAAAAAATTCCCTAGCCCTGGGAAAGAAAAATACATCCGATTATCACAGAAAGTCCCAAATAAGATGAACTCAAAGAAGTTCACACAAAGATGCTAATAAAAAATAGCCAAAATTAAAGATAAAGAATCTTTAAAGCAGTAAGAGAAAAGCAAATATTTATGTTTGGAGAACTCTCATAGGGCCATTACTAACTTTTCAGCAGAAGCTTTAGAGCCCAGAAGGGAGAAGCGTGATAATTCAGACTTTTGAAATTTAAGAACTATAAACAAGAATATGTTACCTGGTAAGGTTATCATTCAGAATTAAAGATGAGATAAAGAGTTTTATAGACAAACAAAAGATAGAGTTCATCACCACTAAACCAACTTTACAAGAAAAGATATGGGTACTTCCCTAAGTAGAAAAGACAAGACAACAACTGGAAATAAGAAAGCTATTAAAGAGAAAGCTCAATGGAAAAGGCAAATGCAAAAACAGCAGCAGATCACACACTTATAAAACAGGCAGAAAGGTTAAAAGACAAAAGTAGTAAAATCGTGCATATCTACAATAGGTAGATAAGGGATACATGAAACAAAAAGATATAAAATTTGTCAAAAACATAAAACATTGAGGGAGGGAGTAAAAATTTAGGGTTGTTAGAATGTGTTGAATTTAAGGGATCATAAACTTAAGTACCTCTATCGACATTATTACAAATAAAGCTAATGGAAACTATAGACCAAAAATCTATGATGGATGCACAAAAAATAAGGGAATCCAAACATAACATCAAAAACAGTCATCAAATCACAAAGAACAAGAGAAGAAAGGAACAAAGACTGCAAAAACAATCAGAAAACAAAATTTCAATAAGTACATAACTATCAATAATGATATATAAATGAAATGCTACAGGCAAAAGACATCAAATGGTAGAATGAATAAAAAAGCAAGATCCATATATATGTGGCCTACAAGAGGGTTATTTTGTATCTAAAGACAAATACAGACTGAAAGGGGATGGATAAAGATAAGTCATGCAAATGGAAATAAAAAGAAAACTGGGGTAGCAACACTTAGAGAAAATATATTTAAAAATAAAGGCTGTAACAAGACACAGAGAAAGGCATTACATAATTATGAAGTCAGTCCAACAAGAATATTGAACACTTGCAAATATATATTTACCCAACAAAGGCACACATGAATATATAAAGCAAATACTGAAAGACATACAAGGAGAAATTCACAATAACACAATAATTGTAGGGGACTTTACATCAATGGACATGTCATCCAGACAGAAGATCAATATAAAATCATTGGCCTAAATACATTATTTAGCCCATTGTGCTTTAGAGATTTATACAGAACATTTTATCCAAAAGCAGCAGTACATATGAACATTCTCTAGGTAGATCACATACTCAACCAGATGGAAGCCTCAGAAATTTAAAAGATAAAAATGATGAGGACCCTGTATGCAAGACAGCAAAAGACAGACAGATGTGTAGAGCGGACTTTGGACTCTGAGGGAGAGGGAGAGGGAGAGGGTGGGATGATTTGGGAGAATAGCATTGAAATATGTATACTATCATGTAAGAAATGAATCACCAGTCTATGTTCAATGGAGGATGCAGGATGTTTGGGGATGGTGTATGGGGATGATCCAGAGGGATGATGTGGGGTGGGAGGGGGTGGTTCATGTTTGGGAGTTCGTGTACACCCATGACGGATTCATGTCAATGTATGCCAAAACCAATACAGTACTGTAAAGTAAAATAAAGTAAAAATAAAAATTAAAAAAAATTATATCTAACATCTTTTCCAACTACAACAAGATAGCAGTAGAAATTAACAACAAGAAAAAACAACTGGAGAAAACAAACACAGGGAGCCAGACAATATGCTACTAAACTATCAATGAGTCATCGAAATCAATACAAAATAAAAAAGATACATAGAGACAAATGCAAGTGGAAACACAACATTCCTAAATCCTCATCCCAGTTCCCAAGAAGGGTAGTGCTAAAGAATGTGCTAACCATGGGACAATTGCACTCAGCTCCCAAGCTAGTAAAGGTCATGCTTAAAATCTTGCGTACTAGGCTTCAGTGTTATGTGAACAAAGAACTTCCAGATGGCCATGCTGAGTTGAGAAAAGGAAATGGAACCAGAGATCAAAATGCCAACATTTGCTGGATCATACAGAAAGCTAGGGAATTAAAAAAAAAAAAACAAAAAAAAAACCTATCTCTGTTTCATTGACTATGCTAAAGCCTTTGACTGTATGGATCATAATAAACTGTGGAAAGCTCTTAAAGAGATGGAAATACCAGGCCATCTTGCCTATCTCCTGAGAAACCTATATGCAGGTCAAGAAGCAACAGTTAGAACCCTATATGGGACAACTGATTGGTTCAAGATTGAGAAAAGAGTGCGACAGGGCTGTCTGCTGTCACCCTGTTTGTTTAATCTATATGCTGAGCACATCATGAAATATGCCAGGCTGGATGAGTTACAAGCAGGAATCTATTAAAATAGGTGGGAGAAGCATCAATTAATGTCAGATGTGCAGATGATACCACTCTATAGGCAGAAAGTGAAGAAGAACTAAAGAGCCTCTTGATGAAGGTGAAGGAGGAGAGTGAAAGAGCTGGCTTAAAACTAAATATTAACCTATGGCATCAGGCCCCATTACCAGATGGCAACTAGAGGGGGAAAAGGTGGAAGTATTGACGACTTTCACTTCTTGGGCTCTAAAATCACTGTGGATATTGACTGCAGCTATGAAATCAGATGACGTTTGCTTTTTGGCAGGAAAGATATGACAAACCTAGACGGTGTGTTGAAAAGCAGAGACATTATTCTGCTGACAAAGGTCCATATAATCAAGGCTATGTGGTTTTCCCAGTGGGTACGTGCAGTTGTGAGAGCTGGACCGTAAAGAATGCAGAGCACCAAAGAATTGACCCCTTCAAACTGTGGTGCTGGAGAAGACTCCTGAGAGTCCCTTGGACAGCAAGGAAATCAACCCTGAATACTTGTTGGAAGGACTAACACTGAAGCTGAAACTCCAGTATTTTGGTCATTTGATGCAAACAGCTGACTCATTGGAAAAGTCCCTGATGCTGGGAAAGATTGAGGGCAGAAGGAGAAGAGGGCATCAGAGGATGAGATGGCTGGATGTCATCACCAATGCAACGGACATGAACTTGGGTAAACTTTGTGAGATGGTGAGGCACAGAGGGCTGGCCTGCTGCTAGCCCTGGGTTTGCAAAGAGTCGGACACGACCGGGTGACCCAACAACAACCACCTAGAGACAAATGAAAGTGGAAACACGATGTTCCTATATCTGTGGGATGCAGTAAAAGCAGTCCTAAGATGCAAGCTTTTAGAAATACACGCCTACCTCAGGAAGCAATAAAAATTGCATAGAATTGATCCGATAGTACATCTAAAGAAATTAGGAAAAGAAAAAAAAGCAAAACTCCAAATTAAAAGAAAACAATAATGATCAGAACAGAAATAAGATTGAGACTTAAAAAAAATTAGAAAAGACAATGAAACTAAGAGCTAGTTCTTTGAAAAGATAAAGTTGATAAAGTTTTAGGCAGATTCATAAAGAAAAAAAGAGAGGGCTCTAATAAATAGCATCAGAAATGAAATATTAAGAGTTGCAATCAACAGCACAGAAAAACAAAGGATCACAAGAGATTACTATAAATAACTATATGCCAACAAATGGACTACCTAGAAGATGAGTATATTCCTAGAAATATACAACCTTCCAAGACTGAACGATGAATAGAAAATTTATATAGAACAATTACTAGTAATGAAATTAAATAAAGAATAAAAACATCCCCAATAGTAAAAGTCCAGGACCAGTTTGCTGCACAGGTAAATTCTACCAAATATTTAAAGAGTTAATATCCAGCTACGTCAAACTATTATTAAAAAAAAAAAAATTAAAGAGGAAGGAAATCTCCAAACCTCATTCTATAAGGCCACCATCATCCTATTCCAAAGTCAGACAAGGACACCACAAAAGAGAATTACAGGCCAGTATCACTGACGAATATGGATGCAAAAATCCTCAACAAAATATTACCAAATCAAATTAAACAACATATAAAAAGGACCATACCCTATAACCAAATGGGATTTATTCCAGTGATGCATGACTGGTTCAGTACTCCCAAATCAATGAGATACAAAACATTATGTAAAAAAATATAAAAATCACATGATCATCTCTCTAGATACAGAAACAGCATTTGACAAAATTCAACATTTTTCATAACAGACACTCTCATCAAAATTGGTATAGAGAGAAAAGTTCTTAATGTAATAAATGTTATTTATGATAATCTCACAGCTAATATCATACTCAACAGCAAAAGTCTTTCCTCTAAAATCTGAAATAAGGCAAGGATCCCCACTTTTGTCACTCATATTTAACATAGTATTGGAAGTCCAACCCATAGGAATAAAACAAGAAATAAAAGACATCCAAACTGGAAGGGAAAAGCTAAATTGTTACTATTTGAAGATGATATAATACTATTTATAGAAAACTCTCATATGNTCCTCTAAAATATGAAATAAGGCAAGGATTCCCACTTTTGTCACTCATATTTAATATAGTATTGGAAGTCCAACCCATAGGAATAAAACAAGAAATAAAAGACATTCAAACTGGAAGGGAAAAGCTAAATTGTTACTATTTGAAGATGATATAATACTATTTATAGAAAACTCTAATATACCCACCAAAAAACTATTAGAACTAATAAGATGAATGCAGTAAAGTAGAAGGATACAAAGTTAACATATAGAAATATGCTGCTTTTCTATACACTAATGAGCAATCAGAAAGAAAAAGCAAGGAAACAATCCCATTTAAAACAGAATCAAAACCTTAACCAAGGAAATGAATGACCTATACTGTGAAAACTATAAGACGGAAGGAAATTAAAGATTATGCAAATAAATAGAAAGATATTCATTGATTGGAAGAATTAATATTGCTAAATGTTCATACCACCCAAAGCAATCTACAGATTTAATGCAATCCCTATGGAAACCTTCATGATATATATCACAGAACTACAACAAATAATATTAAAGTTTACACGGAACTACAAGAGATGCTAAATAGTGAAATGAATCTTGATGAAAAAAGAACAAAGCTGGAGGCATCATACCTACTGGTTTCAGACTATTCCACCAGGCTACAGTAATCAAAACATTATAGACTTGATGGGTGAATTTTACTACACATTAAAAAAAAAAGTATGCCAATCCATCTTAAACCTTGCCAAAAACTTGAAGAGGTGGGGTCACTTCAAACACATTTCAAATTGTAAGAACTGTCCTGATATACAAGCTAGATAAGGATACAAGAAAATTATAGATCTATATTTCTAATGAATATAGATGCAAAAATTCACAAGAAAATATTAGTAAAATTAATTCAGCAACACATTAACAGAAGTATATATCATGACCAAGTGGGATTTATCCCTGAGATATAGGGATGATTCAATATATGAGAATCAATAAATATGATATCTCATATTACTAGAATATCAGAAAAACATATTATTATTTCCAATTCCTGGGTAGCTCAAATGGTAAAGAATCTACCTGCAGTACGGGAAACATGGGTTTGATCCCAGGTGGGGAAGATCCCCTGGAGAAGGGAATGGTAACCCACTCCAGTATTCTTGCCTGGAGAATCCCATGGAGGGAGGAGCCTGGTGGGCTACAGTCCATGGGGTCGCAAAGAGTTGGACACAACTGAGTGACTAACACTCACTTTTTCCTTTATCATTTGAACAGACGCAGAAAAAGAATTTAACAAAATGTTGTTTTTTTTCACAGTAAAACAAAACAAAATAACCATCAACAAATTGGGTATAGAAAGAGCATATCTCAACATGATAAAGACCATATAGGACAAAACCAAAGGTAACAGTTTACTTAGTGGTAGAAAACTCTAACCATTCTTCTTAAGCATGGTACTGGACATCCTAACTAGAGCTGTTAGGCAAGACAAAGCTATAAAAAGCAACTAAATCAGAAAGATTTAAATCACATGCTGGAATCAAGGTAAAGCTGTCATTATTTGGAAATGCTAGCAGCTTATACATACAAATTTCTAAAGACTCATCCAAAAAAAATTGTTGGGACTAATCAACAAACTCAGTAAAGTTGTAGAATACAGAATTAACACACAGAAATCAGTTATGAGTGTTTTCTATGGTAATAAATTTAAATTTTATTCTGTAAGAGAACACAGGGAGCCCAGCCTGGTGCTCTATGACAACCTAGAGAGGTGGGATGGAAGCACAAGAGGGAAGGTGTGTGTACGTATTATGTATGTATATGTGTGTGTGTATACACACACAACATTGTAATTATCCTCCAATAAAAGTAATAACAGCATTAATTAACATAACCATTGGCATCTTAATAAAAAGAAATGTGAAACCACTGAATTTTTCTTTTTTAAATTCAATTTATTTACACTAAAAGTGTTTAATACTGAAATATGTGAAAAAGAAATAAATACTATTTGCAACATAATTTTTAAAAGTAATACTTATAAATATATTTAACCAAGTGAAAATCTATATAAGGAAAAGTATAAAACATTGATGAAAAAAGTTAAAGACACAAATAGAAATATATTCCATGTTCACAGAGCAGAAGAACTAATACTGTTGAAATGTCCATACTGCACAAAACCATCTATAGATCCAACACAATGCTGATTAAAACTTCAATACGTTTTTACAGAAACAGAAAAATAATCCTAATAGCCAAAGCAATCATGAAAATGAAGAATAAAGCTGGAGTTATCACACTTGTTGATTTCAAACTACACTATAAATCTAGAGTATATAAAACAGTATAGTAATGGCATAAAAATATAGACACACAGAACAAATTGCCAACATCTGCTGGATCATGGAAAAAGCAAGAGAGTTCCAGAAAAACATCTATTTCTGTTTTATTGACTATGCCAAATCTTTGACTGTGTGGATCACAATAAACTGTGGAAAATTCTGAAAGAGATGGGAATACCAGACCACCTGATCTGCCTCTTGAGAAACCTATATGCAGGTCAGGAAGCAACAGTTAGAACTGCACATGGAACAACAGACTGGTTCCAAATAGGAAAAGCAGTACGTCAAGGTTCACACCATTGTAGTTATCTGGCATGAAGATCTTTTGTATAGTTCTTTTGTGTATTCTTGCCACCTCTTCTTAATATCTTCTGCTTCTGTTAGATCCATACCATTTCTGTCCTTTACTGCGCCCATCTTTGCATGAAATGTTCCCTTGGTATCTCTAATTTTCTTGAAGAGATCTCTAGTCTTTCCCATTCTATTGTTTTCCTCTATTTCTTTGCACTGATCACTTAGGAAGGCTTTCTTATCTCTCCTTGCAATTCCTTGGAACTCTGCATTCAGATGTATATCTTTCCTTTTCTCCTTTACCTTTTGCTTCTCTTCTTAGATATTTGTAAGGCCTCCTCAGACCTTGTCTTTGCCTTTTTGCATTTCTTTTTTTGTGGGGATGTTTTTGATCACTGTCTCCTGTACAAGGTCATGAACTTCTGTCCATAGTTTTTCAGGCACTGTCTATCAGACGTAATCCCTTGAATCTATTGGTCACTTCCACTGTATAATCATAAGGGATTTGATTTAGGTCATACCTGAATGGTCTAGTGGTTTTCCTACTTTCTTCAATTTAAGCCTGAATTTTGCAATAAGGAGTTCATGATCTGAGCCACAGTCAGTTCCTGGTCTTGCTTCTGCTGACTGTATAGAGCTTTCCATCTTCAGCTGCAAAGACTATAATTAATCTGATTTCGGTATTGACCATCTGGTGATATCCACGTGTAGAGTCGTCTTTTGATTGTTGGAAAAGGGTGTTTGCTATGACCAGTACGTTCTCTTGGCAAAACTCTGTTAGCTTTTGCCGTGCTTCATTTTGTAATCCAAGGCCAAACTTACCTGTTACTCCAGGCATCTCTTGACTTCCTATTTTTGCATTCCAGTCCCCTGTGATGAAAAGTACATCTTTTTTTTGGTGTTAGTTCTAGAAGGCCCTCACATAACTGTTCAACTTCAGCTTTTTCAGCATTACTGGTTGGGGCATAGACTTGGATTACTGTGATATTGAATGGTTTACCTAGGAAATGAACAGAGATCATTCTGTTTTTCTTGAGATTGCATCCAAGTATTGCATTTTGGACTCTTTTGTTGACTATGATGGCTACTCCATTTCTTCTAAGGGATTCTTGCCCACAGTAGTAGCTATAATGGTCATCTGAATTAAATTTGCCCATTCTGGTCTATTTTAGTTCACTGATTCCTAAAGTATCGATGTTCACTCTTGCCATCTCCTGTTTGACCACTTTCAATTTACCTTGATTCATGGACCTAATATTCCAGATTCCTATGCAATATTATTCTTTACAGCCTCAGACTTTACTTCCATCACCAGATACATCCACAACTGGGCGCTGTTTTCACTTTGGCTCAGCCTCTTCATTCTTTCTGGAGCTGTTTCTCCACACTTCTCCGGTAGCATATTGGGCGCCTACCAACCTGGGGAATTCATCTTTCACTGTCCTTCTACTCCACCATCTATACTCTTGCTCAAGAGAGTTCTACCTGTTTGTATTAAAAGCAGGTAGAGGCCAGAGATGCTTCTCAACATCCCACAAGGCACAGGACAGCCCCCACCACAAAGAATTGTTAGTCACATGTTAACAGCACCAAGGCTGAAAAACCCTACTCCAGAAGAGCTGGCTGTGTCCCTGTGACCTAGCTTCACCACTGGAAATGAGGCTTCATAGAAGCTACATATTTGATGAACTCCTATATTGAACCAGGCAAGCATTAAGTACCTTAAATACATTGATTCATTTAACTCACAACAACCCCTTAAGGTACATGGTATGATTAGTCCTACTGCACAGATGAGAAAATTGAGATGTTAAGAATATACTCAAGGTCATCAGTTAGAATGAAGCAAAGCCAAGACAGTCCTTAAACAAAGTCCTTCATCTCTGTCCTGTGCTAAAAGGAATGCAAGAAGTGAACTGAACAGTGAGTTAAAGAAATAAACTAATCCTATCTACCCCATTCCAATTCTCTCCCTCCACTTTAAAGATCTATCACAACATGGACAGATGGTAAGCAAGGTTAGCATCAGAACCCCAGCCTTTCCTTTCTCTGACTCTTTGCTGGAGCCACAGTGTACCCTCAGGCAGGCAAAATATTATCATCTCCATTTTAGAGATGGGACGAGCAAGACTTGAAAGATTAAACACGTTGCCTACATTACACAGCCTAAGAGAGTCTTCAGTCCATTTGACTTGCCCTGGGGAGGAAAATTCTACAGGAGTTCAAGGGAGGGAAGTAAGGCCTGTGGCCCAAGCAAGAGACCCAAGGAGGGAGTCTGGGAGAGACTGGTCACTCTGCTTCATGCAACTAGACTGAATCAATTTTCAGGGTAATACTTGGAAAATTAGAGAATTAAGGATTTTTCCAATAGTCATGAACTGATGTGACAGTTGAACATAAAGTAGGTTTAGTGCCGAAAAATTGATGCTTTCAAACTATGGAGCTAAAGAAGACTCTTGAGAGTCCCTTGGACTGCAAGGAGATCAAACCAGTCAATCCTAAAAGAAATCAACTCTGACTGAATATTCATTGGAAGGACTGAAGTGCTGAAGCTGAAGCTCCAATACTTTGGCCACCTGATGAGAAGAGCCGGCTCACTGGAAAAGACCCAGATGCTGGGAAAGATTGAGGGCAGGAGGAGAAGGGGGTGACAGAGGATGAGATGGTTGGATGGCATCGTTGACTTCATGGACATGAGTTTGAGTAAACTCTGGGAGATAGTGAAGGACAGGGAAGTACGGTATGCTGCAGTCCATGGGGTCACAAAGAGTCAGACACAACTAAGCAAATGAACAACAACAGATCAGGCAGGGTGAAATGAAAAAACAAAAAACTGTGGGAGGGAATATTCAGAACCACAAATTCGCATTCCCTTACAATTCTGTCCTTCAGGCAATAAGCGCCACACACACAGCAACATGGTCTGTTCTATTCTCAGATACAGCACAGAGCCTCACCCAGGATAAGTGTGCAATTCATTTTCATGGACTGAAGGAACTACTTGGGTCTTTTTCCTGAAAATACAGGTTTCACACCACAGACCTACTGAGTTAGACTGTCTAGGTGGAGCCCAGGAGTGTACATTTCCTACACTCCCCCACGGAAAATGAACAGACACTGCAGCTTCAAAACTCTGGCAAATGAGAAAGTCTCTTTGGTCCCCATCAAGGAAGCTCATGGGAATATCTGTAGCTGGAGAACCTTAGGACCCAGAAGGACAGCGCTGGGCACATACACTGTACTTAGACACTTTGAAATCATGTATTATTTAATCAGAAATAGGTCCTCCAGGATGACTAAATCCATGCTGTAAATAGGTGTTTGGAAAGCTCAGCACCCATTAGTGGTGGGTAATGACTATGAGGGCACAATTCGATGCTCTGAGGGGCTGTTTAAACATCCTGACAGGCAATTTGGAGTCATAAAATCTCTCATAAAGGTAGAAGTCGCTGTGAATGCTCTTAGGGGAGCATCTATTTTTTACAGTTAAACTGATACCTAATATTTTCTTTGGATAAACCCACTTTGTTACCTGGAATATCAAAGACAAAACCCAAAGGCTCATGACAACGGGGTGTCATGTACGAGGCCTCTAAGAGCACCCTCGAACTCGAAGTGTGAGGATTCCAGGAGAGACGGGCAGCAACTTTCAGGAATCAAGTCTCCTGCAGCCTCTCCCACATGTCTGCTGCTCAAACATAGAGCCAAGACCACCCTAGCCCCTGCCCTGACTGCCAGTGGGAGGAAGGGGAGAAGGGCGGGCGGTGAGACAGCACTGGGGGCTTCAGCAAACAAGCTCTTCCACATATAATGGCTCGAACACAGCAGAAAAGCACTTCTCGCTCACACAAGGCCCAAAACAACCACTCCAGGCCAGAGAGAAGCTCTCCTCCAACAGCGACGCAGGTGTCTGGGCTCTTTCCACCTTGTTTCCATCTTTTCATCACCATTTCCAAATGTGGTTCCTAGGATGGCCATTCTCATCTACATCCAGCCAGCAAAAGAGGAAAGAGCAGGGAGGATGCTGTGTGGAAGAGGGTTATGGACTCCATTTCCCAGCCCCCCTTGCAGTTAGGCGTGGTCATGTGACTAAGTCCTAGCCAATGAAATATGAACAGAAATGTTAGGGTCCAGTTTGGCCCCATGAAGGGGAAATGGATTTGAAATAATGACCTGTTTTCTTTCACATTCACATACCTATTCAACCCAACCAGATTATTATGAAAGTGAATGTGTTAGTTGCTCAGCGATGTCCAGCTCTTTGTGACCCCATGGACTGTAGCCCATCAGGCTCCTCTGTCCATGGAATCCTCCAGGCAAGAATACTGGAGTGGGCTGCCATTCCCTTCTCCAGGGGATCTTCCCAACCCAGGGATCGAAGCTGGGTGTCCTGCATTGCAGGCAGATTCTTTACCGTCTGAGAAATCAGGGTAGCTCAGATTATCATGGGGGACTAAAAAATAAAGATGATAACAATCAGGATGATAATAATAGTACCAAGTGGACATTTGCCAGCTCCTCACCCAGGTCCATTCACCCTGATTTGGGGATCAATCCTCCCCATTTCTATGAAAATGCTGTCCTCATGGGGTTGTCTCCCCTTGAGCCCAGCATGAGTCATGTGACCCAGGCTGCCTTGCCTATGCCATGGCAGAGAATGGCTCAAAAGTGGGCATGTGATCTGAAGTAGGATGGTCAGAAGCAGTGAGCCCCAACATGAGGCCTCTGTCTTGCTCTTAAGGAGGTAGCATTGGTCAATCGGATACCAGAGATCTGGAATGCCCAGGACCCACCACAGTGAACTTAGTGCTCAGATGAGGAAAGACCCACTGAATACAGCCAAGCCTCGTGTCAATCTGCCACCAGACTTTCCAGTTACTGGGTTACCTAATTCCCTATGGTATAATCAAAGCTATGGTTTTTCCAGTAGTCATGCACAGATGTGAGAGTTTGAGCATAAAGAAGGTTGAGCATCAAAGAATTGATGCTTTTTGAATTGTGGTGCTGGAGAAATCTCTTGAGAGTCCTTCGGGCAGCAACGAGATCAAACTAGACAATCCTAAAGGAAATCAACTCTGAGTATTCATTGGAAGGACTGATGCTGAAGCTGAAGCTCCAATACTTTAGCCAGTTGATGCAAAGAGCCCATTCATTGGAAAAGACCCTGATGCTAGGAAAGATGAAAAGCAAAAGGAGAAGGGGGCAACAGAGGATGGGATAGTTAGAAAGCATCACTAACTCAATGGACATGAATTTGAGCAAACTCTGGGAGATAGCGAATGGCAGGGGAGCCTAGTGTACTGCAGTCTATGGGGTCATAAAGAATTGGACACAGTAAGTGGCCCAACAACAACAATTCCCTTTAAAAACTGACGAGAGGCGAGTTTTTGTCACAGTTACTGAAAGAGCCCCCACTGACATTGCTCGTAATTCACTAACTTCTTTAATGCACCCCAAGATCCCATGAAGGAATGTTGCTGTTGCTACCCCACTGTCGTGATGAAAAAACTGAGGCATGAAGAGGCTAGCAAGCATGTCCAAGGTCTTACAGCACATCCAATCTGGATTCCCATCCATACGTTCTTTTAAAGCCCACAGTGTTGATGCACCATGACACGCATGTTGCCACAAATGCGTTATGGATGTTACTGCACACCAGGCACTTGGCCATAGGCTTTCTAAGCTGCAGGTCTGGGGAGCTCCCCAGCGGTCTAGTGGTTAGGACTCCACACTTTCACCACCAAGGGCCCGGATTCAATCCTTGGTTGGGGAGCTAAGAGCCTGCGTTCTGCCAATAAGAATAACAATAATAATAAAGCAAAATGTAAGTTTATACTGGGGGAGGCAGAGCGGGTACAGCAGGGGTGAGCTGCTGAGACTCTGCAGTTGAACAGACCTGGGTGTGGATGATAGCTCCGCTCCCTTGGCTGAGCAGCCTTAGGAAAATTACCTGGCCTCTCTGAGCCTCATAAAAGGGAGAGGAAACAGTTCCTGCTGCACAGTGTTGCTGCCAGGACACAGAAGACCCTGGAAGCTAAGGGAAACTCGAGCTTTCTTCTAAAGCCTTGATTATAAAATTAGCATGCAAATATCAGAGATACCCTGAGATAGCAGAGATACCCTGGAGAAAGAGCAGCTCCCAAAGCATGTGGCTTAGTTGGATCCAGGCTGGGGGTCTCAGCCTCCCTGAAGGCTGACGGGCCTGGGCAGTCAAGGAGACCGAGAAAAGGGTGTCAGAGGGACTGGCAGATCCACTCTCGCACTGCCCAGGGATCAGTGTCCTCCACTGGGACAGCTCACCCCCCGCCAGGACTAGGGCCACCCACACCACGGATCAGACTGTCACAGTCCCAAGGTCCCCAACATCAGCCTTGACACCTATTACCTTCTGTCTGTGGTCGCGCTTCTCAAGCAGCCTTCACGTGGCACTTTGTTTACAGGAGGCACGCCTTCAAGGGAGGAGGCATGCCTTCAAGAGAGGAGGCAAGCCTTGGACGTTTTATGTCTTGGTTTAATGAACTGAAGTCTGCCAGGCTCCTCTGTCCATGGGAATCTCCAAACAAGAATACTCTAGTAGGTTGCCATTTCCTTCTCCAGGGGACCTTCCCAACCCAGGAATCAAACCCAGGTCTCCTGCACTGCAGGCAGATTCCTTACCAACTGAGCTAAGAGAGAAGATAATTTAAAAGCTGAGGCGGCTGCTGCTGCTGCTAAGTCACTTCAGTTGTGTCCAACTCTGTGCGACCCCGTAGACGGCAGCCCACCAGGCTCCGCCATCCCTGGGATTCTCCAGGCAAGAACACTGGAATGGGTTGCCATTTCCTTCTCCAATGCATGAAAGTGAAAAGTAAAAGTGAAGTCACTGAGTCGTGTCCAACTCTCAGCGACCCCATGGACTGCAGCCTATCAGGCTCCTCCATCCATGGGATTTTCCAGGCAAAAGTACTGGAGTGGGGTGCCATTGCCTTCTCCGAATTAAAAAGCTAGCACTTGGTATATGGATCAACTGGGCTTCCCCGATGGCTCAGACAGTAAAGAATCCGCCTGCAATGTGGGAGACCTGGATTCAATCCCTGGGTCGGGAAGATCCCCTGGAGGAGGGCGTGGCAACCCACTCCAGCATCCTTGCCTGGAGAATCCCCATGGACAGAGGAGCCTGGCTGGCTACTGTCCATGGGGCCACAAGGAGTTGGACACGACTGAGGGATTAAGCACAGCACAGGTGGAGCAACCAGGGAGCTTCAGAGTGAGTCACTGTGTTAAAAGTGTGGTCTCTAAAGCCGGCCAGTCTAGGTGTGAACCTGAGCTCCACCCTTCCTGTGTGACCTTGTGTAAGCCGCTCACCCTCTCTGTGCCTACTTCTTCCACTGTGAAGTGAAGTCGCTCAGTCGTGTCCGACTCTTTGCGACCCCATGGACTGTAGCCTACTAGGCTCTTCTGTCCATGGGATTTTCCAGGCAATAGTCCTGGAGTGGATTGCCATTTCCTTCTCCAGGGGATCTTCCCAACCCAGGGATCGAACCCGGGTCTCCTGCATGGAGACAGACGCTTTACCATCTGAGCCACCAGGGAAGTCCACTGTAACATCAGAGTAATAGTACCCTCTTCCTAGGGCTGTCGTGGGAAACAAATGAGAGCGCTCCTGTAAAACTCAGGACTGCTTCATAAATGGCGGGGCTGATTATTAATCCCCACGTCTGCTCAGCTGAGGGACAGTCACCAGACCAGGTCCCTGCCCCTGCAGGGAGGAAGGCCAGGCCCTGGGCCCCCATGACAAGCCCTTCTTCCCTGGGAACATACCCCTCCCTTTCTGTCCATCCAGTGGACATGTTTACTGAGTACCTATTTGTTAGGCATCAGGAAAGCAATACTGAGAAAGAACACATTCCTTGCCCTGAAAAATATTAAGCTTTCCTGGGGGAAGACAGACATTAAGAACATAATCACACAAATTTAAAGTTACAGCAAAGATACCGGGTCCGAAAGAAACGTACCCCATAGGGTGGGAGGATGAGGGAGAGAGAAGAGGGGACTCGTCAGGAAGGTCTCCCTGAGGAAGCGACAAACACACTGAAGGCAGGATGAGGAACAGGAATTAACGAAGTGGAAAGGAGGAGAGGACCATGGGCTTCCCAGGGGGCGTTACTGGTAAAGAATCCACCTGCGAAGACAGGAGATGTAAGAGACATAGGTCCAATCCCTGGGTCCAGAACATCCCCTGGAGGAGGGCATGGCAACCCACTCCAGTGTTCTCGCCTGGGAAATCCCAGTGGAGCCTGGCAGGCTACAGTCCAAGGGGTCACAAAAAGTCAGACATGACTGAGCATGCCCGCATGCACTGAGCGATGATCCTGCCAGGCGGCTGGAACCGTGTGTGCCAAGGTCCTGGGGAATGAGGAAGGACAGACAGCAAGCCTGAGAGATTGAAAGAAGAGCAGCTGCAAGCAAGCAAATTTCCACGGCAGGAGAAGAGGCTTTGCTGACTTCAAACTATCCCTCTCTCCCTCTACATCCCACCTCAGGGCTCCTGAATCCCCAGACACAACCCAAGAAATCCTGGTGGGCCAGCTCTCCAACCAAATAGGAGATTCACACATTTTAAAGTGACTTACCGGGTTGATCCTCCCCAGAGAATTGTAATGGAAGAGCTTATTGAGGGCAATGCTTGACCCAGAGGAATGATGATTGAATGGTGGGGATGGGGGTCAGAAGTTTCTGAGTGTGCTTCTCGTCCAGTGACACTCATGGAGAGAGGTCTACACTCTGCTCAGGTGATCCTGGTCTGGACATGAAGCTCAGACACTCAGGAGCTAAAAAGCTTGGCTTTGTTTCAGCTCTTAACGACTGCCTAGCTCACATTTATTCTTAAAATAGGGTCTCCCAGAGTGTGTCTTTGCTGCATTCTGTGGGGCTGGCAGGAGGAATCTGGCACTTTCTCAACCACAAACCCTTTAAACTGCTAACAGCACGGTTTATGAGGTGTCAGTGGATTGTCTAGCTTTAGACAGGCAGCACACTTAAAGACCATTTGTCTTGTCCTGGGCCAGCCGGAGGTAAGGGGGCTGCTGAGGGCTCTTAACCCTCTCGCTGGCCAGCTGTTCAGTAGGACCAGATTGATGTGATAGCCCCTAAGAGATCCCTAAGAGGTAGCTTTGTCTTCCAGGGGGCTCTGCGGTGTGTTCCCTCCCCACTTCCAGATCCTCTGCCCACCTTGGAGGCAGTGAGAAAGGAAAGCACTCTTTCTTGTAAGATAACCACACGCTAGGTACGTAAATAGCTTTATGCACATTATGGCACCGAGATAAGACCTATTACGAGACCCATTTACAGATGAGCAAACAGAGGCTCAAGGAGACATAATGACTTGCCCAAGGTCACACAACAAAAAAGTGAAAGAGTCAAAATTTGAACCCAGATTTTAACTTTCAAAAATGGAGATAAGGTCCTTAAAGATGAATGAAGCGGATAACTACCTCTAGGATTTGGCTGCCTCCATCATGTATACAAATATTCTCTCAACAAACCCCACCCCCACTAAATCCTGGAAACTGAGAAATCAGGGTGAGAAGTCACAGCCCTCGTGTATCTTACCACCTGGCTTTTCTCTCCTCAGCCCTTTCACTGTCTGACAGCTCCAGTGGATCATCTTCTCCATCCAACCATCTCAGCAAATACTGGGCTCTGGCTATCAGCCAGGCTCTGGACAAATGTTGGGGTACAGAGAGGGATAAGATAATGACCTTCCTCAGGTGACAGACAGGTTAGTAAATAATAGCATTGTAGTAACAGTATAAAAAAAAATAAGTACCCAGAGATAAAAGCCCCTAACTTAGTCTTGGAGTCAGAAATGGTTTCCGAGGAGAGTCTAGCAGATGCTATTGCTTGCTCATCCAGTGGCAAGTTTCCCTTCCACACCAGCACAGCCGATAGTTCTTTCTGCAGTCCACCTGTCCCCTTGTGACTCTGCAAGATTCTAATTTGCCTGGATGGATCATGGAAGTCTCATGTACCATCCTAAGTGATAGATTCAGAAACTGGCATGTTAACCAGTGCAGTTCAATGAGATCCTGGGACAGGGTGTGGGTGGAGGGAGGGAGATGTCTTCTGAGGACTTATAAGAAATGATTTTAGATCCTGAAATGAGATATGCATGGCTGGGATGATCTTTTATTTTCTCAGCAAAAGTTTTTGAGTGTGCATGGATTGTTGGACTTGAGACAGTAATTGTACAGACCTGCGGACTTGAGGTGTTTCACTTGCAAATACAGGAGATATGGCAAATGGCAAGATGAAAAGAGCTTGGGGCCCTGGAGAGTCCACTGGCCTCTGAGTCAACCAGCCCTATAACTAATCTCAGTTGGAGATGCTTCTGGCTGCAAGGATCAGAAAATTCGACTACAAAAAATTAAATAGGGGCTTTCTCACAAAAGAAGAGTGTCAGAAATAGGGGCAGGTCAAGGTACCCTCTTGGCCTCTATTAAGCCACTTTGCTAAAGTGATGGATGACCCCAAACTCTCAGGGGTCTTCAACAGCAATGTGCATGCTCACTCAAGGGACATAGAGGCTGCAGTTGGCTTGTGTGACTTCATTCCAGACTGAAGGAGTGGACTCTACATGGGCAAGGTGCATCTCACTAATCAAGGGAGTTCCAATACAAAAAAATCCAACCACACAATGGCATTTAAGGCATCTGCTCAGACCATCAAAGATCACATCTGCTCACATCCTCTTAGCCAAAGTTATACATTCATACTTGGCAGTGGAGAACAAAAGAATGTTCGTCTTATAGGCAGGCTTTGTAAGCCAGGTACCAAGAAGAGGGTATATAATGTCCTTATAAGAGAGGAACAAATAGATGTGATCAAGACCACAATCTACCACATGGCCTTTTTTCCTCAAAGTTGCAACATGGCTGCTGGAGCTCTAGCCATCTCCAGGCAGAAAGAAACAGGAAGGGAGAGAAAAGTGCCAAACTTTCCCCAGGAACTCCAGAGCAGCTTGACTTTCAGCTTATGGCCAAAATTAGATCACATGAGCACTTATGTGTGGAAGGTGGCTAAGACAATGGTGGTTGAGTTAGTCATTCAAAGGAGCTGGCCCTACTCCCCTGCCTCCAGATTACTTATTGATATTTATCTCTATATTGTTTAAGCCATTTCAAGTTGACATTTCTGCTACTTTCAGCTGAAAAAAATTCTAATGGGTAAGAAATCCAAAACTTTATCTCAACCTACAAGGTCCTGGTCAGTCAGCCCACTCCCTGCTTTGCCATCACCTCCCCTTCACTTGCCACTGCAGCCACACTGACCTCCTCTTCCTCCTCATGCACAGGTGGTTCCCTCCATCTGGAGTGCTGCTCCCCACATTCTCTGAATGTCTTTATCCCATCCTGCTACCTCTGCTTCATCACACAACACACATTCCATAACTATATGGTTATCGGTTTACCCCTCTACTGTCTGCTTCCAAAAGACTGCAAGTTCCATGAAAACAAGCCCTGTGTTGACCACTGGCCCTATCGCATTTATGCATTACAGTATCTGGCACAAAGCAGGGGCTTCATACAGAATTCACTGATGAATGAATGAGATGAGATGAGATGAGACTCAAGAGAAGTCTTAAAGAATGAAAAATTTAACAAGTCATCAGGAAGCAAGCCTCCCAGCCTGCCTTATCAATAGATAATAATTCTGGGGTACCGCATAGCCTTTTTTGTCAGTGAAGCATGGATGAGCACACCCCTTCCTCCTCTATGTACCCAACAATGATGAGAGAGAGAGAGAAGCTATAGATCTCCCCCTTTCGTACAAACAGCAAAACCAGAAAAGGAAGATAAGTGCCCCCAGGCATGAAATGGCAACCCACCCTAGTATTCTTGCCTGGAAAACTCCATGGACAGAGAAACCTGGTGGCCGGGTTAGAGAGTCCCAGGCATGAAAGCCACTGAGCTAGCACCATAACTGAATCTGCACACCAGCTTGCCAGTGCTTCACACTAGCCATTTTTCCCACCTGTATTAGCTTTCTAGGAGCTTCCCAGGTGGCTAAAGTGGTAAAGAATCCATCCACCTGCCAATACAAGAGACGTAAGAAATCTGGGTTCAATCCCTGGGGCGGGAAGATCCCCTGGAGAAGGAAATGGCAACCCACTCCAGTATTCTTGCCTGGAGAATCCCATGGACAGAGGAGCCTGGCAGGCTACAGTCCATGGGGTCACAGAGTCAGACAGGGCCGAGCACACCCGCACACACACACCATTTTTTAGGGCTTCCATAACAGAGTACTTCACACTGGGTGGCCTGAATGACAACAACTTGTTTTCTCACACTTCTGGAGGCTACAGGTCTGACATCAAGGTGTCAGAATGTTGATATCCTTTGAAGCCTCCCTTCTTGGCTTGCAGATGGCTGTCACCTACTTGTGTCCTCACGTGGTCATCCCCCTGTGTGTGCCTATATCCTAACCTCCTCTTCTTATGGAGGCATCAGTCTTGTTGGATTAGAGCCCACACATACGACCTCATTTTGGAAATGGTGACCCACTCCAGTGTTCTTGCCTGGAGAAGCCCATGGACAGAAGAGCCTGGCGGGCTGCAGCCCATAGGGTCACAAAGAGTCGGACACCACTAAAACAACTTAGCACCTCTTTAAAGGCCCCAACTTCAAATGCAGTCACATCCTGAGGCTTGGGGAGAGGGAGGGGGGTTATGATCTGAATTTCAGGGCAACAAATGAGGAACACTGTTCAGGTCACAACCATTACTTCTTGAATCCGTGGTTTTCAGTGCAATTTCAGAAACTCAATCTGATGTGTTCTTTACACTAGGCCAATGCCTTAAACAGAGCAGGAATTCCTCATCCCCCTTCAGTATAAGGAAATCAAGAGATAAAAGGACTCCCCTATGACCGTACTTCTGGAGAATCATGAAGGTAAAACCAGAACTCACTTAGTCCAAATCTCATACTGGAGTTTTGGTATGGACACACCCTCATGGATTTATGAGCTTCCTCTGAAATCTTTTTACTTTAATAATTCTAAACTTAAGTTTCAAGGGTAATCTTTTCAAGTTGAACACATGCACTTCCCGTATCACCTGGCTGATCCCCTTAATTAGCTCATCCCACTGCATGCTTGAGCACTTGCGGAGGTGTTTGCAATCTCTTTGGTGCCAAGCAGTACAACCTGAACTGTCTTGAGCTGATAGGGAAGAAGAGAAGCAGTCATAACACTTCCATGATGAAGGTCAACAGTCAAAGTCAAACCCCATCATTATAGAGACAGAAAGTGGTGGATGAACAGGATATTCACTTGGCAAACAGTAGTCCAGACAGCTCTAACACACGCAGAAAAAATACTCCAGCCATTAGTACCCATTGCGCTTTATGAGAAGTGATTCCATTTCAGCCAAGGAACATCATCCATCACAGTAAATTAATGTTGCTAATTTGGAGTTTATTGGTTTTACAGGTTTGTTTGTATTCAATTTACAAATTTGTTTTAGCTTTACAGCTGTATAAAAGCAATAAGCATAAGGCACTTATAGGTAGTTTTATGTTTTTTGGCCCACTTAAGTAATATTAATTTAAGATTAACATTAATATAAAATAATTTAAGTCAACAATGGGGCTCCATGAGAAAATCTTTTCCCGTTAAGACCACCATATATATAATGCTTGTGTGCTAAGTCGCTTCAGTCGTGTCTGACTCTTTGCAACCCCACGGACTGTAGCCTGCCAGGTTCCTCTGTTGATGGGATTTCCCAGACAAGAATACTGGAGTGGGTTGCCATTTCCTTCTCCAGGGGATCTTCCTGATTCAAGGATCAAACCTGTGTCTCTTAAGTCTCCTGCATTGTCAGGCAGGTTCTTTATCACTAGGGCCACCTGGGAAGCGAGCTTGAGGAATACTGCAGTATACAAAACTGTTCTACAGTCCTTGAGCCCCTGGAAAGAATCACTACATGAACTAAAAGTACATGAGCAAAGGGAGGATAGTCCTCAATCTACTGGATTGGCCCAACAGTTCATTGGAGTTTTTCCATTAACATCTTACAGAAAAATCAGAACAAACTTTTCAGCCAACCCAATGTTTCTGATCTGGTTTGTTCCTTATCCCCTTAATGAATTTGCATTAAGTTCAACACCTTGGAGATGCCAGACATTACCTCCTCAACTGCATGTCTTAGAGAATGTACCCTGTCCAACCCCTGGGAGAGGCAGAACCATCATTCACATTCGATTGGACTAGGGTCAGACAACTGTTCAAATACGGACAAATCAGATTCTCCCTTCTGGGATTTTGGAATCAATGTATTGAAAGACTGAGCCAGTAAGCTGTTGGAAGCCAAGGGCTGCCGTGGATGGACGAGTGAGCAGGGAAGGCCAGTCTATAACGAGAGGAGAATGAAGTGGCTGGGCAGAGAGAAGCAGGCCTGGCAGCCTCTACGAGGGGGGCTGAGGCTGCCTGTGCAACCCTGCTGACTTCCCAGAGCCCGGCCACAGGCCCAGGAGATCAGCTAGAGATACAGCTGTCTTCTTTCAACAAACCCCTCTGACTTGAGCCAGTCTGAGTGGGTTTTTGTCCCTGGTGACCAACGGAAGGTAAGAAACAATGGAAGATAGGGGGACTTTGGGTTTCTCTGGTGACTCCGGTGGTAAAGAATCTGCCTGCAATGCAGTAGGCCTGGGTTCCATCTTTGGTTTGGGAAGATCCCCTGGAGAAGGGAATGGCTACCCACTCCAGTGTTCTTGCCTGGAGAAACCCCATGGACAGAGGAGCCTGGTGGGCTACAGTCCACGGGGTTGCAAAGAGTTGGACATGACGGAGTGACTAAACACAGCACAGGGGGACTTTCCTGGTGGTCTGGTGGTTACGACTGTGCACTTCCATGGCAGGGGGAGAAGGTTTGATTCCTAGTTCACATGCCATGCAACACACCAAAAAAAAAAAAAAATTTTTTTAAAGAAGAAAGAAATAATGGAAGACAGGAAGTGATGTGAAACAGAAAGTGACTGGGAGACAGGAAATGGTAAAACACAGAAAATAGTGGATAATTGGAAATGGGGGAATAGATTGATCTGATTTCACAGCTTATTCATTTCCCATGAAGTCTGACTTCCTTTGGAGGGATGGCATTGCTGTACTGGGATCAGATACAAAACTCAGAATGCCACCCACACTTTATCAGTATTCTTTGCTGACCACCTCCAGATAGAGGTGGGAACAGGCACTCAACAAGCACCAGCTACCTTGGGAAACAGTTAAGAGGGAAGCAGTATAGTGGTTAAGATCATGGACTCAGATCCTGGCTGTCACTCACTGTTTCAGTGACACTATCTTGGACCTCAGTTTCTTTTATAAATTGGAAAAAATAATACCTCACTGGGCTGCCGTGAGGATTAATTAAGACAATGCATGCAAAATTGCCCGGCATAAGCCCCTTGAGGGGTGATAGGGGTTATTTACCAAGGTCTTAGAAAGTAAACAGAAAGTTACTTATCATGAACCAGCAAGACCCACAAGTCTTGATACTTTGCAAAGCTTCTCTACAGCAGAACTTGCCACATTTGCCCCAAACTATTGGGTATTGTTTTCCAACGCGAATAACCTTAGATGAACTTCATTTATAGCAGCAACTGCTTCAAACTGACCCAAATTGATCAGCCGTAAGGATTTTCCATTAGGCAGAAATTAAGAAAATACATCTTCCAATATCTCAATTAAAACAGCCTCCGTTTTGCAAAGGTAGGAGCTGCTGATTTGATTTTCGTGAACAAGCAGGTCGATAAGAGAGAAGGCCCTGGAGAGGACAACATGCCTCTCTGCACACCTCCTGGAGGCTGGATTCCTTCTTTGCACTAGCTACCCAACCCCCCTCCACGGCTGATGGTGAAGCAGGACCTGTCAAAGCGCTGAATCCTGTGAGAACAGTGCCAATCACCACTCCACTCGTCCACGTGGGGCCGACAGTCGCCACAGTACTCCTGAGAGACTGAACAAAGTTGTCTCTTCCTCATCGCTGTCATCGTCGTCACCACAGCGAGCTCCCCAAGGGCAGAGATCCGAGCCTGCTTTGTCCAGTGCTGTCCTGTCAGCATCAACAATGGTGCCCAGGTGTGGTGGACCAGCGGAAAGGGCCTGGGTTCTCTGCCCCTCCCTGTATCCACACCAACACCCTTTGCCATGTGATTGGTATTCCTCTCCCTAATGAGGCAGATCCTGCCATCCCTTCCCCTTGGAACTGGGCGGTCCTGCTGAGGTGCAGCAGAAGACAGGCAGAAACGATGCCGCACCATTCTGAGCCTTGCCTTCAGAAGGCTTTACATGTCTCCACGCTCCCTCTTAGTCTCTGTCATCACCAGGAGAAAGACACAACCCAGACAAGCCTGCTGGTCTTACAAACAGGATGGGGGTCACGGGGCGCCAAGCCAGGCTGCCCTGGTCATTCCAGCCGAGGCCACCCAGGATAAGCCAACAGTCAGCCAGCTGACCAACAGACACATAAGTGAGCCTGAGCAAGCTGGCAGGACCTTCCAGCTGACCCGCGGACCTGTGGGCTGAACTAAAGCTCGCTGTTTTAGGTCAACATGTTTTAGGGCAGTTTCTTTGTTTGGGAAAGAAATCACTGATATACTAGCACATCCATATGAATTGATAGAATTAATCTATTAAATGCTGTTAAAATATGTATTAAATACTAGGCACCTGGTTAACTATTCATATATGTTATGGATCCTGACCTGATATAAAATGTTAATTTTTTTTCATCATGAAATCTGTCTCATTAATTTTTATCTGTTTTAAATCTTGTATTAACATATTATTTATCTGGGGACTTCCCCGGTGGTGCAGTGGCTAAGACGCTGAGCTCCCAACATGGGGGCGGGGGGTTGGGGCAGGTTCTATCCCTCTTCAGGGAATCCGATCCCACATGGTGCAACTGAAGACCCCACATGCTGCAGCTGAGACCTGGCACAGCCAAATAAACAAAAATAATTTTTTAAGTTTAAAAAATATTATTTATCTTGATTACTGATCTCTTTGGTGCCTTCTTAAATTGGGTACCATTCAGGCTATCATATTTTCAGCCCAGATTATCACCATTTATTCCTTATAAAAAAACAAATCTATCAAGAAAATAAGGTCCCAATGAAGCTGGAATAATTTGAGCAACAAAATAAATAATGTGGTATTGGATTATAACTCAGAACATAAAATTAATATCTACCTTGATGTAAATAAACGACTGAATAAGTAAATATGGAAGAATGAATAAGTATCCCATACAGAAGAATCCTAAACAATTATGTAGACACCCACCGCCCTCAAGAAGGGGGATCATGAACCCTGACTCCTTAAGTCTGAACTGACACAGAGACTTCCTTCAAGGGCTACAGCCGGGAAAGCAGAAAGGACGAGCCGCACTGTGGAGACAGCGGAGACACACCTCAGCCAGTGGCCAAGGCAACAGCAGCAGCGACAGTCGATAGTTGTGCTGGGAGCTGGCAACCCTTGGTAGCGTCTGGTGAGAATGGCGCTTTATCTCGCAGTCTTCCTCGCCCAAACCCATAGCTCAGTCTAGTCATGAGAAACACAACAGACAAATCCCAACTGAGGGACAGTCTGCAAGACACGTGATTAGAGTTCTCACGGTCACTAAAGACAAGGACCGTCTCAAAGTCATAGAGACAAAGGGCTCTGGCAGATGCCAGGCGAGGCGGGGGGTGGGGGGGGACAGGGAGTCAGTGTTAGATGGGGACAGAGTTTCAGTTTAGGAAGGTGAACACTTTCAGAGATGGATGACGGTGAGAGTTGCACCAGATGGTGAGTCAGTCTACTTAGTGCCGCTAAACTGGACACTCAAATATGGCTCAAATAGCATGTTTTTTGTGTGACTTTTACCACAATTAAAATGTTCAAAAAAATAAAGACAGCCTGAGGACTGTCTGGTGACTGTCGTGGTGCCCTGGAGAGGATACTGGAACAGTAAACAGGCATGAGTAGGAGATAAGGAAACCTTCAGGAAGTATTTAGTTCAGTTGCTCAGTTGTGTCCGACTCCTTGCAGCCCCGCAGACTGCAGCACGCCAGACTTCCCTGTCCATCACCGACTCCCGCGTTAGCTAATAACAGTGCGTCAATACTGGTATATCAATTGTGTCAAAGGTACCGTCGGTCATGATGTAAGACGTTGACAATAGGCGAAGCGGGGTACAGGACATATGGGACCACACTGAGCTATCTTTGCAACATTTCTGTAGATATAAAACTATACTATTTATATTTAAAAAATAAAAATAAACCAAGGCCAAGAGAGAGTAAGTAAATTGCCCAAAGTCACAGAGCTAATACACGACAAATCTAGGATTCTAATCCAGGACTGTGTTGGAGTCAACATCTATACCCCACAGCTCACCTACGCCCACTGAGACACTCCCCATGTGACAAAAATAGGGAGGGAGGCGGGGGGAGGAGGAGGAAAGAAGGGGTGGATGGAGGGAGGTGGGAAGGAGAAAAGAAAGAGAGAATAACAGAGGGAGGAAGAGTGATTGCCACGTATTTGCCAGCTTTTCGCTTTTTGATGAAACTGGCCGCCCAAAATGCCTTTTGTCTCCTCCTAAATGCATATTCAGCAGCTTTCAGCTGCACGGGGGTTCTCATCCAGCTGTGCTCACTCTCCTGCAAACTCCCATGAAATCAATAGCACACATCCATCATTTTATCTCCACCACTTAGCGGAAGCAAAAAAACCACTTTGCCAAAGTACCCTCCACCGGACAAGACATATCACCCCACTGCCATAGCACCCATCCATCTCACATACAATTGTTTAAGTGGTTTGGGGTCCTTTGGAATCAGAGATTTATTCCTGCTTCCCTTACATTTTATTAGGGAAGGTTTATCATCAATATGAAACTTTAATTCCTCCAAAGCCGTGGATTAATAGACTCATAAACTTTAATACCTGGTGCTTTACACACTTCATTCAGGCTGTACTCCACACAGCTGGGGAGTAACAATTCACTTCAATCTTCTGGTCTCCCCCTCAGCAAGATTCTGAGACCTTTAGGGACACAGTTAGATTCACCCTGATAAAGTAATTATGTTGTGTTTAGGAGGCCGAACACTGGAATCAAACCAACACGAGTTCAATTCACTCACTTGCTGTACAACTCCAGGCTAGCTGCTTTACCTCTCTCAGCCTCAGCTTATTCATCTATAAAATGAGAATAATATTTGAAGTTATCTCTGAAGGTTATTAATTGTTCATGGGATGTGTGTGTGTGTGTTTTTTTGTGTGTGTGAAGAGGGATGGAGGAGGACTACAGGGAAGGAGGGAGGGAGAGAGAGAGAAAATAATGAAAACCTTACATATGACAAGAAAAATAAAGGCACCCCCTGAGGATCTCTGCAGAGAAAACAAAGAGACCAGAATGCTCACTCCTCTTCACTTTGCACACGTCCTCAAACCGGAGGTTCAAAACTAAGAGCATTTGTGTTCAGCCTCTGCCACTGTTTAAGATGCAGCTACTGATGCTTCTAGGGACAAGAATAGCTAGTTTCTGCTTCCAAAACCTTTGGGAGCCAGGGCTTAGTCTGAGCTCTGTGTAACTTTCTAATGTCTTTGAAGACAAATTAGAAAAACAAACTGCACTGCTTTTTCACAGCTGACTGTTTCATTATATGGCTCCTCCCTTTTACAGCAATGGCTTCAATAAAATAGCAAAAGAGGACAATAATAATAATAGTCATGTGGATCCATGATATGCAGTGACTCAGACAATACTAAGGATGACTAACCTTTTCACCAGTGGCTCTCAGCCAGAGGACCTCTGGCCAAGTCTAGAGACATCTCTAGTTTTGGTTGTCATGGCTAGAGGCCAGGGAAGCTGCTAAACACCCTACAACGTGCAGGATGGAGCCCCACTATTGCTGTGCTTAGTCACTCAGTCATGTCTGACTCTGCAAACTCACGGACTATAGTCCGCCAGGATCCTCTGTCCATGGGATTCTCCAGGCAAGAATACTGGAGTGGGTTGACATGCCTTCCTCCAGGGGATCTNCCCTACAACGTGCAGGATGGAGCCCCACTATTGCTGTGCTTAGTCACTCAGTCATGTCTGACTCTGCAAACTCACGGACTATAGTCCGCCAGGATCCTCTGTCCATGGGATTCTCCAGGCAAGAATACTGGAGTGGGTTGACATGCCTTCCTCCAGGGGATCTTCCCAACCCAGAGATCGAATCCAGATCTCCTGCTTTGCAGGCAGATTCTTTATTGTCTCAGCCACCAGGGAAACCCAAGAACACTGGAGTGGGTAGCCTATCCCTTCTCCAAGGGATCTTTCTGACCCTGGAATTGAACCGGGTCTCCTGCATTGAGATGGATTTGTTACCAGCTGAGCTACCAGGGAAGCCCCAGGGTAGAGAACTATTTGGCCCACGGTGTCAACAGTGCTGAGGCTAAGACACTCCAGTTTACACAGATCATTTATGACGTGCCAGGCTGGGTTCTAGGAGCTTGGTGTGGAGTAGCTCATTTTTCTCTCTGGTCATCAGAGAAACAGAACCAATGCATTAGGCAGAGAGACACAGACAGACAGACAACGACAGGGAGACAAAGAGACTTATCAGAGCAGTTGGTTCATACAACTAAGGAGGTTGGTAAATGCAAAATCTGTAGGTGGGCCAGTAGTTCAAGAGCCCCATGGAGAGCTTACAGGCCGGTTCAAAGGCCAATCGGGAGGAAAAGTCAGTGCTGCAGAGGAATTCTGAAAGCTGTCAGCTGGAGATTCCCTCTTTCTCAGAGGTGGCTGGTCTCTTGCCCTGCTCAGGTCTTCAGCTGATGGAGGAAGCCCACCCACAGACAGAAGGAATCTGCTTTACTCAAGTCCACCCATTTTTCAATGTCAGTCTCATCCAAAAACTCCCTAAGAGGAGCACGGAGAATGTCTGACCAAAACACAGGCACCCAGTGACCCAGCCAAGCTGACTCATAAAATAAACCATCATACCCATCTCTGAGGAGGGCTACTCTACAGGTTAACGACCTTGGAAGACTGAACTGACGGCCTCGATTCTTCACCTCCCCCTGTGTTCTCACCTTCACTCTGCTTCACCCTGGGCAGAATGTCCTTCCCTGTCCTGAGTCTGGATTCGACCATGTCCCTTGCTTTGGCCACTGGTGCCAGGTCCAGAGGTGACAAGTCTGGGCCTTCAGAGGCTCCATGTCTTTCTGCTTCCCTCTTGCATCCTGCCAACTCCATGAGATCACCAGGCCCTGCATGCTCCACTGAGCAGGATGAGAAACACAAGGAACAGAGCCACCCATGGACTCACACGCCTGCAGGAAGAAGGACTTGCCCCACACCCAGCCAGGATCATCCAGGGCCCAGATAACCCACAGCAACATGAGCTAATGTGATTGCCCTTTAAAGCCACCGAGTTCTGGAACGGTCTGTCCTGTTGCAATCGCAGAACAGTGGGCGGGAACTGAGGTGCAGAAAGGTTAAGCGGCCAGCCCAAGTCACACAGCTGGCAGGCTCTGGGCCAGGCCCTGTGCTGGTGCCTTCCCTCATTTGATCATCATGGATCTTTACAACGGTCCTGACAAGCAGGTGTGTCAGGCCCCTCCCGAAGGGAAGTTGATGGAATATCAGAAGTTTTAGCGACATGTCCTGGGAAGGGCGGAGCTGAGCTTTGAACTTCAGTGCACTTGATGCCACGTGGTCACTCTCTAAAAGCAAAGGATTAAAAGACAGACAACCTTCCAATTCAGGGGACACTCAGCCAGGCCATGACACAGGCTACTGGGCATGACCTCAGCCTCTTACTTACATACCCACTGCCAAGGCCTCACTTTTACCTCCGACAGAATCTCTTGGATCCATCCACTCCTCTCTGTGTATGTGACCACCTGGCTCTGAACATCCACCAGCCTGGCCCAGGGCCCTGGCCCCATTCTATGCTCTCCTGCACCCCCCTCTTGCTCCTCAATCCATTGTCCACACGACAGCCACAGGGAGCATTGAAAATGCATCCCAAAGGTGGCTCTCCCCTGGGGAGCAGGGTGAACCTCAGAGGGCCCACCACTGCTCTTTGGAACAGGGACAGAGTTTCACAAAGCCTGCACCCTGGGCCCCCAGCCACCTCCTCTCATTCCACTCTCCTCTTCACTCTCTCTGTTTTCTCACTTAACAGATATCCCTTGAGTGCGAACAGCACAGTGTGCGGTGCTGGAGACACACGTGTGACGATGACCAAGGGCCCTGCAATGCTGAAGCTTACAGTCCACAGGGGAGACAGCAGAGGGCGCCGCCAGCCTTCTCAGCCCAGAACGCTCCGCAGTCTCGTCCAGCTGCGGAACCTTTCCATCTGTGGCTTTACCTGCTTGTACTCACCCCTCATCACCCAAGGCCACGTCTGATCCAAAGGCCCTCTGCTCCCGCACTGCCCTTGCACGTCACAGCACAGATCCCAGTGGGTCGTCACACGCTCCAAGGCACGTGGCTGTCTACTGTCTAAATCGCTCACTGGACGCTAAGGCTGTGAATGGAAACGCAACTCGTCTCTGTTTCATGTCGCACCCCTGGCATTTCAGACACAGTTACACTCAGTATGACTGAGTGGGGTGTAGCTGTGAGAGAAATCAGCTGAGTTTACGACAAGATCCCCGAGCTTATGTGCACCTCTGGCTTGAGAGGAACAAGCAAAGACAGAGCTCCCACAACCTTAGGGACCCAGCAGAACCCCCAGACTGTCAGTTGCCATAGGAGCTGCTCCGCGTCTGCTTGTCCACAAAGGACACAGTCCCACCAGATGTCAGAGGTCCGGTTGGCTCTCAACTTCTGCCAACCTGACTCTGCTCAACGCGCTTTGAGGTGGCCTATCATCCCCACCTCTTGAGAGTCATACTGTGCCATCCCTTGTCCTTGAGTGTGGGCAAGACCTGTGATTTTCGTTAAGTGAATAGAATATGGCAACGGTAATTGTTGTTAGTTTCTAAGTTGTGTTCAACTCTTTGTGACCCCATGGACTGCAGCACACCAGGCTTCCATGTGTCCTTCACTATCTCCCAGTTTGCTCAAACTCACTTCCATTGAGTCAGTGAAGCTATCTAACCATCTCATCCTCTGTCATCCCCTTCTCCTCCCGCCTTCAATTTTTCCCAGCATCAGAGTCTTTTCCAGTGAGTCAGCTCTTCGCATCAGGTGGCCAAACTATTGGAGCTTCAGCTTTAGCATCAGACCTTCCGGTGAATATTCAGGGCTGATTTCCTTTAGGATTGACTGGTTTGATCTGCTTGCTGTATAAGGGATTCTCAAGAGTCTTTGCAAACACCACACTTCGAAAGTATCAGAGTGATTACACTACATGAAAACTGCAATGTCCACCTTCTGGAAACTCCCTCACCCTTGCTGGCTTTGATGAAGCAAGTGGCCATGTTGGGGTAAGGAGACCCACAAAGCAAAGAATGGTGGGTGGCTTTTGAACAGAACTGGGGCTCCAGGACTTAGAATGAACCAGGTGTTCAACAAGGGACTGGATTCCTCCCAGTTAAGCCTCAGATGAGACCTCAGCCCTGGCCGACACCATGATTGCTGCCTATATGGTTTGGAAGCAGAGGATCCAGCTAAGACCTGCCCAGACTCCCGACTCAGATGCAGTGAGATAATAAATATTTTATATGTGGGACTTCCCTGGTGGTCCAGAGGCCAAGATTCTGCACTCCCAATGCAAGGGGCCTGGGGTTCAATCCATGGTCAGGGAACTGGATCCCACAAACCACACCTAAAGATCCCACGTGCCACAACAGAAATCAAAGATCCCTCAACTACGATCCAGCACAGCCAAATAAATAATAAACTTTTTAAAAAAAAAAAAAAAAGAAGAAGATGAATGTGTTGTATCAAGCTGCTCTGCTACTGCTAAGTTGCTTCAGTCGTGTCCGACTCTGTGCGACCCCACAGATGACAGCCCACCAGGCTCCGCCGTCCCTGGGATTCTCCAGGCAAGAACACTGGAGTGGGTTGCCATTTCCTTCTCCAATGCATGAAAATGAAAAGTGAAAGTGAGGTTGCTCAGTCGTGTCCAACTCTTCATGACCCCATGGACTGTAGCCCACCAGGCTCCTCCGTCCATGGGATTTTCCAGGCAAGAGTACTGGAGTGGGGTGCCATCGCCTTCTCTGATCAAGCTGCTACATTTGTATAATGTTATGGAGCAATAGAAAATGAACACACCGACTTGAGCTGGCTCACCCACTTCTTTCCCATCCCGATAGGACATGAGCGCACGGAAAAAGCTGTGCTAGCTCCCTAGGGGCTGCCATGACAAGTCACCACAAACCAGATGGCCCCAAACAGCATAAACCCTCTCTTACAGTTGCGAATAGCCAATGACTGGAATCAAGGTGTCCGCAAGGCTCGGCAAAGTCTCTAGGAAGACTCCTTCTCGCCTCTTCCCATCTCCTGGTGGCTGCGAGTAACCCCTGGCATTCCCTGGTTTCCAGAGGCAGCTCTCAAATCTGCCTCCATCCTTGCACGGCCTTCTTCCCTATGTCCATGTGCGCGTGTCCAGGTTTCCTCCTCTTCTAAGGACACCTGTCACTGGAGCAGTCATTTGAGTCATTTGCTGGCAGAGGTCCTACAAGACCCCTCAGTCATGTCCGACTCTTTGCAACCCCATGGATTGTAGCCTGCCAGGCTCTTCTGCCCATGGGATTCTCCAGGCAAGAATACTGGAGTGGGTTGCATTTCCTTCTCCAGGGGATCTTCTCAACTCAGGGATCAAACCCACGTCTCTTGCATCTCCTGCATTGGCAGGCGGGTTCTTTACTACTCATGCCACCTGGGAAGTCCACTGGAGTAGGGCCAACCCCAATCCAGCGGGACTTCATCTTAACTTGATTACATCTAAAAGACCCCATTTCCAAATAAGGTCACATCCACAGGTACTGGGGGTTAGGACTTCAACACACCATTGGTGGGAGGGCGGGTGGATACAACTCAATGCACAGGAAATGTTGCCTTCATATCCAGAAAACAGAGCAGGTGGGTCTCGGCCACCTCCAGCCTCTTGGAAAATTGCCCACTCAGCCCAATGTCCACCAACACCTGGTTCATTCGTTCAGCCCATGCTTACTGAACACCCACACATGATCCCCACGGCAGAGAAACTGGAGGGAGCAAAGGCGAGAAAACCTCTGCTCTCATGGAGCTCACGTGCTGCTGAGGGAAGAAAGATGGATGATCAACACCAACAAATAAGGAGATGGTTTCCAGTCATGGCAAAGCATTCCAAAACATCGTAACAGGCGCCACGGCAGCAAGGGTAGTCAGCGTTGCTGGCTCCACGCCAGGCATTGTTCTAAACACTTGATGTGAACGTGTGCCCTCTGTCCTCACCACAACCCCATGAAGTAGCTTCTGTTCAGTTCCATTTTTAAAGGTGGGGAAACTGAGGCACAGAAAGGCTGCACACAACTTATACCAGAGCCAGGATTTGAAACCAGGTTGTGCTGAGCCCCAGGGACCCACTACGAGGAAAACAAAGCGCTGGGGGAAGGAACAGGACTCTGGATCTGGTGGTCTCTGGAAGGGGACTTTTGAGTCAAGGCTTGAGCAAACAGTAGGGCAGACGCCAGACAGTAGCAGATGAAAGAGGGACCATACAGGGAGCGTGTGAAGATGGCAAAAGAAGCGTTCAGACCCATTCTGAATGGGATGATGTCCTCTCAAACAGGACAGCTTCTGAAGTATCCATCGGCCACATCAGATGGAATCAAGATTGGTAGGGGCTTCCCTGGTGGCTCAGATGGTGAAGAATCTCCCTGCAATACAGGAGACCTGTGTTCAGTCCTTGGGTCAGGAAGATACCTGGAGAAGGGAATGGCAACCCACTCCAGAATTCTTGCCTGGAGAATCCCATGGACAGAAGAGCCTGGTGGGCTACAGTCAAAGGTGGGGGTCCCAAAGAGTCAGACATGACTGAGCAGCTAACACTTTCTTTAGAGCGCAGTAAGGAAGGGTTCAGACCCATTCTGAATGGGATGAGGCACAGAAAGGCTGCACACAACTTATAGCAGAGCCAGAGGCAGGTGCTGCCTCCCCCAGGGACTCTGTGATGCACTGGGTTCCCTTCTCGCTGGCTCCTCTCCGTCCTAAAGCCTACCTTCCCAGTCTTGGCTCAGGCCAGCCCCACTGCCGGGGGTGATTAATAGGTTTAATTTATCTTTACATTCCGTGGAGCTGAGCTAGGCCGACGACGCCTCTGGAACGATGTGTGAGTAATCAGCGGGCAAGCAGAAGCCTCTGCATCCTTATTTATATTCATGTTACTCTGGGGACATTTCTAATTTGTTTGTTTTTCTCTGATCGGGCTTCATCCACCCGGACGTGGATGACTGGGAAGAGACCAGAGAAGGGAAGGTCCAGGAGACGAAGGAGAAGACACTGAGTCCATGAGGACAGAGGCAGGAAGCGACTGGACAAGGGCCTGTCAACCCTCCACCTCTGTGCCCACCAGCTGCCAGCACTGTATTCATCCACACGTGGTCCCAGCCTGTCGTTGGTACAGGGGCCCAGCTGAACACCGGGAGGGGCTGACGAGAGGACTTTGGGGTCCTGCCTTCACGGGGTTCCCGGCAAGCAGAAGAGATGCACACGTTGAGGATGGCAAAGCCCAGCTGGCCCACCGATGGATATAAAGCAGCACAGGCTCAAAGGCAAGGGCAGGGCTCCTCATTCTCATTACTGGTAGGGGTTTCATGATCCAGGACCCCCAGAGCCAGCCTGTAATCTGGGCAATGTCATCTCTCTTCCCAGGACCGGAATGCACCCGGCTCAGGGAACCGTGACCAGGCAGAGCTGGGAGAGAGGGTAAGAGAAGGTCTCCAGCACAGGGAGAGTGAGGCTGCGCCCGGGTTTGCCGGCTGATGCGTCCTGGCTGTGCGAGGCTTTGGCCCCTCCAAACACACCCCCACAGGGGATCCCCAAGCAGCCCCGCAAAAGCCACAGGCTTCCAAAGTGTGCTGGGGTGGGGTTTCCTTCGCTCTCACCCCTCCTGTGAGACAGATGTCTGTCACGCAGTCAGGGCTGACAAGGAGACAGAAACCTCAGCAAAGCTAGAGGCAGGAGCCCACACAGATGAGGTGGCTCTCAGCGCAGGACCTGGGTCTGGCTGTGATCAGACTGGTCCCCAGAGCTAGGCCTCGATGAGAGCAAGAGAGGCAGGAGAAGAGGGACTGTGGGGTGGGGGTGGGGGCTGGGAGTCGGGAGTGGGTGTCACTGCCCACCCACATATATCACACCTAGAATCTCAGACTGCAAAAGTTTGCTCAGGGACCAGCCAGTGGATTAAACCCAACCCAGACTCGCCCCGACTCTGTGGAAATACATAGCTGGGATCCGAAATAAAAGACGGCACATTACCAGGATCCTGTGAGCAGCGACTGAAGTGAAACGAGACAGCACCCTGCTGGGCAGGGCAACTAGAGGCTCTAGACAATGGTTTCTGCCATCTGGGGTTCAAGGTTATCCCAAGGACCATTGAGTTAAATGTGAAGACGAGAAATTCCAGGTTTTACCTAGGGGATGGTTGGGAAGGTGTGGGATGGGAGGTTTATGCAGCCTTGCAAACAACAATTCCTCATTTTGTCCCCCTTGGCCATGGCTTTGTTGAGATATGATTCGCCAACCACCCAGTTCACCCATGTAAGTGTACGAGTCAGCGGCTTTTAATATATTCATGCATCATGTGACCACCACCACAATTAGAACAGTGTCACCCTATGATCTTCAGGAGGTTAGGGCCTGTGCCATTCCCACCAAGCAAGTCAGGCAGCACACAATAGTAGACAACCTCCTGGGGTGACGACAGTGTTCTAAAACTGACTGTGGTGGTCGCACAACTTCTGGATCGCGCCCGACAGGATCTCTCTACCCTTAGCTGCTGCTGCTACTGCTGAGTTGCTTCAGTCGTGTCCAACTCTGTGCGACCCCATAGATGGCAGCCCAGGGGTCCCACTGCCTTCTCCGACCCTTAGCTATCACCTCCCCAATGCACCAATATTCCCAGCCTCTGGAAACCCCTAATTTACTTGCAGCTTCTGTGGATTTGCTCAGGCTGGATGTTTTAAAGAAATGGCCTCCTTTCTTCTCTGATGGGGGTCAGCACGTGTTCTGCAGCCAGGCAGTCTGGCTTCAGCCCAGATCCGACCTTGCACTCATGGCCTGGTCATGCTTCTGTCCTCCTAAGCTTCAGCCTCCTCACTGAAAGTGAAGCCAAGTGCTGGTCCATATCCATCGTGTGGCAGGGAGGAGTACAAGAGTTAACACCCACCCTGGTGTCTGCGCCCTGCAGGTGCTCAGCAAATGGGAGACACATGCCTGCTCTCGTGCGTCTGCCCAGCTTGCTCGATGGAAATGGCACAGGCCCCCTTCACCACCTCATGGTGATAAAAGATGGCATGCTAAGTTACACAAAAATGCAAAGGTCCACACGTGGAGGTCAACCCAATACTGCTCAATGAATGGGGCCTGCGGAGGACTGCCGACGTGGTCGGTGAGTCTGGCCAAGTTTACGGTCATAGCAGTCAGGACCACTGGTCTCACTGTAGGAAACTGTCTCTCCGTGGCCTGAAGACAGAAGCCAAGGGGAGCCTTGTTATCCAGGAGCTGGGGCCAGGCTGGGCAGGCTCCACTGAGCAGAGACGGAGGCCCAGCAGGCTCCCAGCAGGCTCCAGCTCGCTGGGCAGCTGTAGGTCCTGGGAGGCTGCCTGCTGNTCCGTGGCCTGAAGACAGAAGCCAAGGGGAGCCTTGTTATCCAGGAGCTGGGGCCAGGCTGGGCAGGCTCCACTGAGCAGAGACGGAGGCCCAGCAGGCTCCCAGCAGGCTCCAGCTCGCTGGGCAGCTGTAGGTCCTGGGAGGCTGCCTGCTGCATGGTCCAGGCCCCCAGGGCCCAGGGTGGGTGGGTAGGGGGGCGGGAATAATCAGGTTACATGCACAGGGGACGCTGTTGCTCTTGGCAGGGCCACAAATTGAGTTTGAAACGAATAATCGGTAGCCAAGCTTCTTGTGCTGTGAGCGACAAGGCCTGGCTGGCAGGTTTCCTCCATGCCAAGCCCTCTGGACAGGAGGGGGCTGGAGAGACAGCCCCAGACCAGCTCTGGGGGTAACAGGTAAGCCATTTCCCCTCCCTGTCCTAGGGGGCAGGGCAGGGGTGGCTGACACCCAACCAAGAAGGAAGGAGGTCCTTTCTTTCTTTCTTTCTTTTTTAATTTTATATTACATATATTTTGTTGTTGTTGTCTAGATACTAAGTAGTGTCAGACTCTTTTGTGATCCTGTAGACTGTAGCCTGTTCATGGGATTTCCCAGGCAAGAATACCAGAGTGGGTTTCCGTTTCCTCCTCCACGGCATCTTCCTGACCCAGGGATGGAACCCGTGTCTTCTTCATTGGCAGGTGGATTCCTTACCATCTGAGCCACCCAGGAAGCCCCAGAAGGTCATTTCCATGAAATGTCTAGGAGAGGCAAATCCAGAAACAGAAAAGTAGATTAGTGGCTGCCGGGGGTCTGGGGGGTGGGCGGGGAGGGAGGACTGGGGTTTGCCTGGGAGGACTGGGGTTTGATAGCTAAAGGGTATGTTTCTCTTTTGTTGGTGGGGGGGGGGGGTGTTGAGAATGCTCTAAAACTGATTTGAGGCGGTGCTTGCACAACTGTGTACACTTGAAACCACAGACTTGCACACTTTGAGTGGGTGAAGTGTATATAACATCTCAGCTCAGTGATACCTTCAGAGACCCAGGCACTTCTCTTCCTCAGTCAGGTGTGAGTCTTTGGGACCCCAGGGACTGTAGCCCACCAGGCTCCTCTCTCCATGGGATTTCCCAGGCAAGAATACTGGAGTGGGTTGCCATNGACTTGCACACTTTGAGTGGGTGAAGTGTATATAACATCTCAGCTCAGTGATACCTTCAGAGACCCAGGCACTTCTCTTCCTCAGTCAGGTGTGAGTCTTTGGGACCCCAGGGACTGTAGCCCACCAGGCTCCTCTCTCCATGGGATTTCCCAGGCAAGAATACTGGAGTGGGTTGCCATTTCCTGATTCAGTGAAGTGTATAAGATGTGAATTAAATCTCAGCATTGTTACAAAACAAGACAGTTTTTTTTGGAGGCGGGGGAGGCGGGGGATGAAGAATGACTTCCCAAAGGCAGGCTGCTTTGTCCATAAAACCAAAGGTCTTCCCAGATCCTCCCATATGAACAAAAATTAGAGCTAAGATGTAGGCGGTATATCTCACAGAGGAGAAAACTAAAGCACAGAGAGGTTAATTCTCTTGCCCAAAGTCACACAGAAACAGTGGCAGTCACGCCTATCCCCTGCCTACACAAGAAGAGGCCTGTGCCTTAACCACTGGGCTGCCTTGCCTCTGGATGGCATCACTGACTTGATGGACGCGCGTTTGAGCAAGCTTTGGGAGTTGGTAATGGGCAGGGAAGCCGGGTGTGCTGCAGTTCACGGGGTCGCAAAGAATCGGACATGACTGAGCGACTGAACTGAACTGTCTTGCCTCTGAGCGATAAGCACCTTAGGCACCTGCCTGGGGTACCGGGGAAGGAGGAGACAATCCCAGGGAGGAGAGGCATGTATCTGACACCTCTGAACAGAAGAATCAAAGCGCCCGTCAGAGGCAAGAACAGAACGTGGCTGCATCACTATACACTGCAGTGGGGAGTCGGTCTTTTCCGAGACTGGGTCTGTGAAGGTCTTGATCCAGCTCAGCATCTGGGCCCTGGTGTCCCTGCTCTGGCTGTTTCTCAGGTCCCCCGGGGACAGGTGGGCAGCAGGTCCCTGGAGCCAACAGGAGTCGATCTGATAAAGATCCGACTCGCAGGGCAGGCTCCGGCGGGGCAGAGTCTGCACACATCTGCAGAAAGACTCTAACTCAATAGAGAAATCTGTTAATGCGGCTGCCGCCAGCCTGCACCCCCTCAGCTCCCAGTCTAACCACCATGGTGATAACAGAGGCTGGAGACCACACATCTCCTCCCCTCTCGCTGCCCTGAAGAGACAGGCTTTGTCGGACTTCTGCTGCCACCTACAGCAGCTGCCACAAAAGGCAAGTCTCCAGCCAGACCTGGAGAAGCAGAGCAGAGTGATTTAGGGGAGAAGCAGGGTGCCAGGGGCCGAAGCCTGAGATCTGATACCCGAGTCCTCCCCATGCTCTCGGGCCAGTCTGGGGAAGAACACTCAGCAACCTCTCCCGTCCTCCTCTGGAGAGGCCCCACCCACTGGGACACACCGCCCAGAAGGAGGACCAGCCTCTCTTCTCTCCCTGAGGTTGTTCTGATCCTCTGCCTGGATCAACCATCCTCTACACCACCTCATTCACCCCCTCCTCCAAGAAGTCCCTCTGGACTCCTTCCCCTGGTTTAACTAAGACCACAGCTCCCTTCTGCCTGCCCCACTGATCAGTCTGCACTACAGCTCCTGACCTGCCTGCACCCCCCGCAACAACGGTAACAGTCAGATTGACCTTCACTAAGCACTGACCATGTTACCACTTCCTGTGTTTAGAGATTTGCACACACCTTCTCATTTAATACTTCAGCGACTCAGGAAGGAGATGCCACCGTTGCCTTCATTTCACAGATCAGAAAACTGATGCTCTGAGAGCTTAAGTAACTTAGCCAAAGCCAGCTTGAGGTTTGACTGCAGCCCCATCAGCTTCCAGAGAAAACACTCTTAACGCAAGGGGCGCCCTGCTTACCCGCCACCTCCCACCCTCCACTAACCCTTTCACTTGATGGGCAGGGTGACCATATAGTTCATCTGCTATTAATTGATTTAGAAACTTGGGAGCCTGCTTGGCTGGGAAGTGGATAATCATGTTTTCTTTTATGGGGCTCATGTAATGCTGAAAGCAGTTGCTGTAAAAAAATATATATATATTAAAAATTATGATGTCTGGTCACTGCAAGACATCTCTGGGGCATAACTTCTCTTAGTCACACATTCCTTGCCCTTACAGTCTGCTTCAGTGGGATTTGAGGAGGATGAGAGGTAAAATGGAGCCAAAATTGCAGTCCTACAGGCAATGCAGAATTATGGATGGAAGCTGTCCTTAGGGACACCAGCAAGCTGGTGAACCAACTGTGTGGTGAAGAAGTTACCATCCCAGGAGTTTATGGAATTGACACCAACAGGACTGCTTTGCCCTAATGGGACCAGACCTGGAGCCTCCGAAGGTGGCTCCACATTCAAAGGGGCACTGGCTGAGGAGGGTGTTCCCAGAGAGGTGCCCAGGGTAGGAGAGAACTCTTGAGTCAGGAGGTATCATACAGCAAGAGTCATGGCGGAAACCTAAGAGCTGCCTACACATGTTTGAAGGGTTGACCCTTGCACAGAGTAGCCTAATCTGTTCTCCCCGAGGGCAGACCCAGAATTTGAGGGAAGGAAGAGGGAAAAGGGAGACAGTGGGAGACTCGTGCATGGCACATGATAGGCACACAGTGAATATTTGCTGAAGGAGGGAAAAGAAATGATGAGGGGCCGTTTGGGCGTCAGAGCATTCTGGGTTCCGATCTTCATCCTGCCCTAACTGTGAGGGTTCAGTCAAGGGGTCTAGCTTCTCTAAGCCTCCTCTTGTCCCTCTAAGAAGTGGGAGTGAAAGAGTCAGTGCAGAGTTAACCTTCAAACCTGGGCTGAGCAGTCAACAGGTGCCACCAAGTAGAAGGAAGGGCGGAAATCTGGGACCTGGGTCTGGCAAATGGGGAAAGTGGGCAATGCCATCTGTGCCAGGACAGGCTGACCAGCCACAGGACAGACACTTGAGCGTCTCTTCCTGCACAGCACGGGCCCAGGCACAGGGGGATGACAAACATGAAGTAATGTCTGGATCTACCCTCCAAGGGCGTATGATCTAGAACAGAAGATGCAACGTGAGCTGGTTGAAACATCAGAAGACAGAACAGAGCCAGACGGGGCTGCCAGCATCAGCACCAAGACGCTGCTTGTGAGAAGTCAGACTCCTGGGACCCAGGAAGACCCAGTGAATCAGAATGCCCTGCAGGACAAGGTTCTGGAGACTGCATTTCATCCAGCTGACCTGGAGCCATTTACCCACGCCACCCCTGAGAACCACTGACTTAGTGCTTCTGAAAAAGGGCACGGGAGGGGGTGAGGTCAGCAGACCGGCAGCAGCCAGAGAGTTCACAGAGGAAAGATCGTGGATCCAGTCCTAAGAACCCAGGGGTGACAACAGGTGGAGAGGAAGTGCTGAGCAACAGGGAGGGTGGGGAGCGGGAGACTCGGTCCCACATCAGGATAACACGCATTACAGTTCGGGCCATCCGGCAGAAAAAAGGTTTCTGCTGGGAAATAAGCCACCATCAAGCTGGATGTGTGACTGCCCATCTCTCAACATGCCCGCATCGTTTCATCTCCAGCCTGAACAAAAGCCACAGCCTCCTCCATGGAACCACAGCCTCTGCCACAGTGCCAAGACTGGCCTCCACCCTACAGCATCCTCACAGTAGCCAGCATGGCCTTCTGAAAACACACACTAAACTGAACAATGACTAGCACTCATACACCACTGGGCTTCCCAGGCGGCGCTAATAGTGCAGAACCCACCAGCCAATGCCGGAGACTCCAGAGAAGTACGTTTGATCCCTGGTTCGGGAAGCCCCCCCTGGAGGAGATGACAATCCACCCCAGTATTCTTGCCTGGAAAATTTCATGGAAGAGGAGCCTGGCGAGCTACAGTCCATGGGGTCGCAAAGAGTCTGACATGACTTAATACACACAGAGTGCATATACCACTTAATTAAATTTCCCCAACCCACACTCTCAGAATAAAATGCAGTCCCTTTAACAAGACCTCCTGTGCCCTCCAGGGCCTGGCCTCTGCCTGCTTCCCCCCAACCTTACTCACCCCAGCTACTCTGAGTTCCTTTCTATCGCTCAAAAGGGCCAGCTGGCCCCCACCTTCCAGCCTTTGCACCAGTTTTTCCTTCTTCCACAAATATTCTTTCCTCCTCTCTCTCTTTGACGGGTTCCTCCTGATCTTTCAGGTGTCATTTCAAATGTCACCTCCTCAGAGACGCTCTACTCAAAGCCAACCCACCTAGAGCATCCTCCCCCTAAATTCCTATTTCATCACTCTGTTCCTCTTGGGCAATGATCAGAATCTATAAACTCTTGCCCAAATCTGTTTCTTTATTGCCTGTCTCCCCAGCTGTATTGCAAGTTCCAGAAGGGGAGGAGAAATCTGTCTCAGTCACCATTGGATTTCCAACACCTGGAACACGGTGCATGGATGAGGCTTAACAAGCATTTCTGAAGCCATAAAAGATGCATCAGCCATAGGAGGCCTTGAATGCCGAGCTAAGGAGCACAGTGATGTGCCAACAGCTTCACAGAAGGAGTAATACCCAGCGTGATGAAAAGAAGAGCTTGTGTTATCTGAGAAAACCCTCCAGAGGATTTCTAAGATAATAATAGCAAAGTAAATTTCAGGAGTGAATCTAAATTCACCAACCCTGATGAAAGCTGAAAATTACTATCCCAGCTGGTGGAAATGTCAATTCAAACTTCATTTATAAAACTATTTCAGGCTCTGATTGCTAAATTATTATTTCATATGAGAATAAGCATTGTCTGGACAAAAAGCGATGGCAAAAGGAAAAAAAAAATTCAATTTTAGTCAACATCCCCCTCTCCTCCCCAAAATAATATATTTTAACATTAAAAGTTATTCCAGATAATTGCAGATATAAATATCACTTAGTGCAGATGTTGTGTATAAAATGTAATTATTGCTCATGGAAAATCAATGGTGGCAAATGATAAAATCCATGATCTGGGTCTTTCTACTGGGCAGAAACGTATTAGTGCTTTGGCTGTGGTTTATGCACTTTTTAATTGAAAATGACCTCTAACTTTAGAAAAGAAAGGCAACACAGGCATGGAGCAGCCAGTTGCAAAAAAGATGCAATGACCATCAAACTCTCTGGCAACAGAGGGAGTTCAAAGAAGGAGTCATGTCCCCCCAAGGCAGCCCCTGCTTCCTCTCACTTGTTTGCTGAGTGCTTGCTCTGTGCCCGCCCCGGGGTCAACAGCCATAAACCAGACAGATGAGGTTCCTCCTGGTGGACATGTGCGAACAATGAGGAGATGAGACGCTGACAGACCGAGACGTAGGAGACGAAGGTACCCAACAGGGGGCTGGAATGAATGCAGTGTGACCAGAGGGGCCGCTCTCGGTTGGTGGGAAGGCCACTCAGAGACGGGGACACGGAAGACCAGACCATGTGGTGAGAAGGAGCCAGACGTGGGAAGACAGGGCTGGGGGGTGGGGGGAGCAGGGAGAGAACAAGAAAAGGCAGCAGTGAGAGTGGCTGGGAGACGATCGGTACATTTGCAGCATAAAGAACAAGGGCTGGAGAGGGTGCCGTCCGGGGTCATATCTGCTACTGGAGCTTTCAATCACCTTGATTCCCCCAACTTCATCTCTGAAGTCCCTCAGCTGGTCCACCTCAGATACTCAGTAGACAAAAGCTGCTGGGCACCTGCAATGAACTGAATGCTTTTGTCTCCTCCAGAGTTCGTACGTTGGAACCCTAACCCCAAAGGCAATGGTATCAGGAAGTGGGGCCTTTGGGAAGTGATTAGGTCTTGAGGGTGGAGTCCTCATGAATGGGATTAGTGCCCTTATAGATGAGACCCACCCCCCTCCCCCAGAGAGCTCCTTCATCACTTTCATCCCATGAGGACCCAGCAAGAAGACAGCTGTCCTTGAACCAGGAAGCAGAGCCCCATCAGACACCAAAGCTGGCAAGCACTATGACCTCGGACTTTCCGCCTCCAGAACTGTGGGAAATAAATGTCTGTTGCTCACAAGCCACTCAGTTTATGGTGTTTTTTTAGAGCAGCCAAACAAACTAACACAGTACCTGAACCCAAATTTCACCTTGATCCCTCTGC
The DNA here is from genome assembly GCA_006410675.1 of Oreotragus oreotragus. Taxonomy (NCBI): domain Eukaryota; kingdom Metazoa; phylum Chordata; class Mammalia; order Artiodactyla; family Bovidae; genus Oreotragus; species Oreotragus oreotragus. The sequence goes on along the minus strand of SJYX01013080.1, from coordinate 181,726 downwards.
ACCCTTTTCTACTATTCAGTGTCCCTGTGATACCCGTGCATACAGCCCACCAACTGCCAGGTGGATGTGGCCCTCCTGTCATTGGCCCAGAGGCCCCAGGAACACACTGTCTCTAAGAGACCCTAGAGGAGTGGGGGGAAGAGGGAGCATGGCAAAACCCCCTAGTCCACTCCTCCCCTCACCCTACTGAGGCAGCACCTGCCATCAGCTGCCCAGCTCCCCCACGCCCCCTAAAGCAGAGACTCAGAGTCAGATCTAGGTCCACAGGTGCCCCTGGAGTAATTCATTATTGCCAGATTCCGAGCATGCAGGGGAAAGCAGTGATATATCAAGTCCTTCCTTCTCTCGTGCATTCCCTGACACGAGGGAGGTCAGAGTCTGACAACCCTCCTTTGACACAAAAGTCAAGTGTCTGCTCCAGGTCATGCAGTCTGCATTCTACTGCAAGTATGCTTAGTCACTCAGTCGGGTCCTTGTAGCCCCATGGAATGTAGCCCTCCAAGCTCCTCTCTTCGTGGGAGTTTCCAGACAAGAATACTGGAGTGGGTTGCCATTTCCTCCCCCTGGGGATCTTCCCAACCCAGGATAAAACCCACGACTACTGTAATGCAGGTGGATCCTTTACTGCTGAGTCATCAGGGAAGACCCTCTAATGCGAGACTGGAATCCAAATGTCTGGATTTGAGGAACAAGGTCCACCAAAGAGATGGCATCAACAGTTTGGGAAGAGAGCATAGTAAGAGTTCAGACTCATCTTCCTTAAGACACCAAGGCACACAAGCAAGGACGAAGGTTGTTCACTCAGTCATGTCCGACTCTTTGCGACCCCATGGACCACAGCACGCCAGGCTTCCCTGTCCTTCACCATCTCCCGGAGCTGGCTCAAACACGTCCATTGAGTCGGTGATGCCATCCAACCATCTTATCCTCTGTCATCCCCTTCTCCTCCCACCTTCAGTCTTTCCCAGCATCAGGGTCTTTTCCAATGAGTTGGTTCTTCACATCAGGTGGCCAAGTACTGGAGCTTCAGTTTCAGCATCAGTCCTTCCAATGAATATTCAGGACTGCTTTCTTTTATGATTGACTGATTTTATCTCCTTGCAACCTAAGGGACTCTCAAGAGTCTTCTCCAATACCACAGTTCAACACCACAGTTCAAAAGCATCAAGTCTTTGCCACTCAGCCTTCTTTACAGTCCAACTCTCACATCGGATGAAAGAAAACAAAATATATGTCACTGCATGGGGGCCCCATTCCTATTCCATCGTGAAGTAAATCACCATATTCCAAAGTCTTCAAAAAGCCCCACGAGAAGGTTGTTTATCTCTGCCTTTCCAAGATCCTTTTCTTTTCCCTTTCTTTCCTCTTCTGCTGTCCCTTGCAGAACAGCCACAAATGAGACAGGGTGATTAATTTCTTATTTTGGCTACTGTTGCAGAAATACCTTCAAACCCTGATGCAAAAAGGAAAGATTTAATCAGTCTCTAGTGTGGCAGCCTCCTGTGTTTGAGACCATCTCTGATGGGAGGCAAAGAAGAAGTTTTCAAGCATTAAACTTTAATGAGATGAGCAGGCAAACATATTGCTGTGTCAACACCCAGCTTGGCCTCATTGGGGAGAAACCTGGGCTAGTCCATCAATCTCTGCAGATTGGTATTGTCATCACTCTCAGCTCTTATTACATTTGCCAGACCTGGGTGTGCATGGAAAATACTCTGTTAAATCAATCAGCGCCAGGGAAAGCCAATGGGAGTGGGAACTTTGCAAAGTTTTGCCAGGCTGATGGAGACAAGGGTTTTTCTTTTTTTTTATGCTTCAAAGTGGAAGTTAATTCTTTCGCATTCTAAGTCATATCTTAGCTTTCAGATGGTTTTTATTTCAGCAGGAGAAAAGGCAAGGAGACAGCAGAGCGTTTCTCTTGAGGAAGAAGATCAGGATGAGTGAAAGCTATATAGATCTTGGGGATCTGAGTTTCTAGGATTATCTATGCTAGTATTAATAGTCAGCACTCTTTTCTGTAAAGGGGTAGGCAGTCTCTGTTGCATCTTTCAATTCTGCTCTTATACCATGAAAGCAGCCACAGTTAGTTAGTTAGTTCAGTCGCTCAGTCACGTCCGACTCTTTGCAATCCCAAGAATTGCACCACGCCAGGCCTCCCTGTCCATCACCAACTCAGGGAGTTCACTCAGACTCACGTCCATCGAGTCGGTGATGCCATCCAGCCATCTCATTCCCTGTTGTCCCCTTCTCCTCCTGCCCCCAATCCCTCCCAGCATCAGAGTCTTTTCCAATGAGTCAATTCTTCGTATGAGGTGGCCAAAGTACTGGAGTTTCACCTTTAGCATCATTCCTTCCAAAGAACACTCAGGGCTGATCTCCTTTCGGATGGACTGGTTGGATCTCCTTGCAGTCCAAGGGACTCTCAAGAGTCTTCTCCAACACCACAGTTCAAAAGCATCAATTCTTTGGCGCTCAGCTTTGTTCACAGGCCAACTCTCACATCCATACATGACTACTGGAAAAACCATAGCCTTGGCTAGATGGACATTTGTTGGCAAAGTAATGTCTCTGCTTTTGAATATTCCGTCTAGGTTGGTCATAACTTTCCTTCCAAGGAGTAAGCATCTTTTAATTTCATGGCTACAGTCACCATCTGCAGTGATTTTGGAGCCCAACAAAATAAAGTCTCTCACTGTTTCCACTGTTTCCCCATCTATTTCCCATGAAGTGATGGGACCAGGTGCCATGATCTTTGTTTTCTGAATGTTGAGCTTTAAGCCAACTTTTTCACTCTCCTCTTTCACTTTCATCAAGAGGCTTTTTAGTTCCTCTTCGCTTTCTGCCATAACAGTGGTATCATCTGCATATCTGAGGTTACTGAGACTTCTGGTAAACTTGACTCCAGTTTGTGCTCCATCCAGCCTTGCATTTCTCATGATGTACCCTGCATATAAGTTAAATAAGCATGGTGTCAATATACAGCCTTGACCTACTCCTTTCCCAATTTGGAACCAGTCTGTTGTTCCATGTCTGGTTCTAACTGTTGCTTCTTGACTTGCATACAGATTTCTCAGGAGGCAGGTCCGGTGGTCTGGTATTCCCATCTCTTTTAAGAATTTTCCACAGTTTGTGTCACAGAGATACTTATTTAATTCTCAGATTCTATTCTTTTTAACATTAATGTGAATAAAATGATATTGTCAGCATTGAAATAGATAACCCACCATAAACTTTCTAGTAAAGCATTTGAGCCTGTATTATTTTCAGTCATTGTTTACATTGAACTACATGTAACATCAACCAAATGAAATGAAACCCTAGCCACAAATTCTAAGGGCCTTGCTGAATGTCGTTTAGAGACAGACAGAGAAACAAGACACCCAAAGACAGAACCTGTTTTGACAAGTGTGTCAGTTACACGTTGCTAC
>SJYX01013080.1:83690-176638 GCA_006410675.1 Oreotragus oreotragus | reverse complement strand
AAACCAGCTTGAACATCTGGAAGTTCATGGTTCACATACTGCTGAAGCCTGGCTTGGAGAATTTTGAGCATTACTTTACTAGCATGTGAGATGAGTGCAATTGTGCGGTAGTTTGAGCATTCTTTGGCCTTGTCTTTCTTTGGGATTGGGATGAAAACTGACCTTTTCCAGTCCTGTGGCCACTGCTGAGTTTTCCAAATTTGCTGGCATATTGAGTGCAACACTTTCACAGCATCATCTTTCAGGATTTGAAATAGCTCAGCTGGAATACAGTCACCTCCACTAGCTTTGTTTGTAGTGATGCTTTCTAAGGCCCACTTGACTTCACATTCCAGGATGTCTGGCTCTAGTTGAGTGATCACACCATCGTGATTATCTTGGTCGTGAAGATCTTTTTTGTACAGTTCTTCTGTGTATTCTTGCCACCTCTTCTTCATATATTCTGCTTCTGTTAGGTCCATACCATTTCTGTCCTTTATCGAGCCCATCTTTGCACAAAATGTTCCCTTCTTATCTCTAATTTTCTTGAAGAGATCTCTAGTCTTTCCCATTCTGTTGTTTTCCTCTATTTCTTTGCATTGATTGCTGAGGAAGGCTTTCTTATCTCTTCTTGCTATTTTTTGGAACTCTGCATTCAGATGCTTATATCTTTCCTTTTCTCCTTTGCTTTTCACTTCCCTTCTTTTCACAGCTATTTGTAAGGCCTCCCCAGACAGCCATTTTGCTTTTTTGCATTTTGTTTCCATGGGGATGGTCTTGATCCCTGTCTCCTGTACAATATCACGAACCTCCATCCATAGTTCATCAGGCACTCTATCTATCAGTTCTAGGCCCTTGCTGCCATAGACAACATATAAACAAATGGGCATGACTGTATTCTGATAAAACCTTATTTACCTGATGTGAAGAGCCAACTCACTAGAAAAGACCCTGATGCTAGGAAAGATTAGGGCAAGAGAAGAAGGGGGCAACAGAGGATGATGGTGGGATAGCATCACCAACTCAATGGACATGAGTTTGAGCAAACTTGGGAGATGGTGAAAGACAGGGAAGCCTGGCTGCGTGTTGCAGTCCATGGTGTTGCAGAGAGTCAGACACGACTTAGAGATTGAACAACAACAATGATAACAGGTGGTTGACCTGATTTGGCCCATAAGCCATAGTTTGCCAATCCATATCTGGGCTCTAGGGTTGAAAGAAGTGAATAGGATCCCATAGCAAATATGGACAAAACAAAGATCAGAAGGAGAGTCTAGTCCTACCTCACTTCAGTGGCTGACAGTTTCTTGGAGAAGGTAAATGTCATTTCTTCTAGTGGCTCACCCATTATACCTCTGGCCAGAGGACCTTTGTACATGACGTGCTCCTTCTACTTAAAGTGTTCTTTGTTCCCCTTTTATTCAGTTAAATCACCTTCATCTTCAGATCTCAGCTAAGATTACATCCTTCAGAGAAGATCTGCCTGGTGTTTCCCACTGCCCCCAAGGACTGAGCTTTCTGCACTCTGAAAAAGTGAAAGTGTTAATCGCTCAGTCGTGTCCAACTCTTCGCAACCCCATGGACCGTAGCCCATCAGGCTCCTCTGTCCATGGAATTCTCCAGGCAAGAATACTGGAGTGGCTTGCCATTCCCTTCTCCAGGGNAGGACTGAGCTTTCTGCACTCTGAAAAAGTGAAAGTGTTAATCGCTCAGTCGTGTCCAACTCTTCGCAACCCCATGGACCGTAGCCCATCAGGCTCCTCTGTCCATGGAATTCTCCAGGCAAGAATACTGGAGTGGCTTGCCATTCCCTTCTCCAGGGGATCTTCCCAACTCAGGGATCAAGCCCCAATCTCCCACATTGCAAGCAGATTCTTTGCCATCTAAGCCACCAGGGACGCCTACGGTTCTGTTACAATTGTGTTTTAACAGGACAGTGGCTCTTCCCTCATTTGGACTGCAAATCAGCACTGAGCATGCAGCAAGGGGCCCAGCAGGTGGGAAGAACTGCATGAATGGGCAGTAAATAAATGCACACGAAAGGCTTTCATAAGACCTAGGAAATGATTATCTGTGATCTTTGAGTTCCCCTCTCCCAACAAGTCTTCACCGAAACCCCCAGTCTCTGCAGAGAGAGAAGGGGATCCACTTGTGCAGCAGCCCCCCACGGAGGGCTCTGTGACACAGACCCCACGCCCCACACCCTGAGTGTCTGAGTCAGCAGGTCTGAGATGGAGCCTGGGAATCTGCCATTTCAACCAGCTCCCAGGTGATGATGCTGCTTCTGGTCTAGGATCAAACTTTAGAGTCTCAACTCAAGTCACACATGAGAATCACCAGGAAAGCTTTAAAAAAAAAAAAAAAGACATCCGGTCCCTCCCCAGACCAGTTACATCAGAATCTCTAATGTTTTTCGTCTTGTGCTCTCCTTTTGTTTTATAAAGCTCTGTGGAAGACTCTAATTTACAGTCAAGGCTTGAGACCAACTGAACTACAGAATGTTTATAGTACAAGAACTGTCCTGAGGGGCCGGGCTCCTGCCTTCCTCTGCAGTGGCAGTCTGAGAATGACCCAGGGAGTGCCCCGCCAACCCACCCACCAACACACACCCCTGCCCAGGGCTACCTGCTGGGACAGCTCCCAAGACACATCTGAGAGGTACCTGTTATTATTGTTGTCACTAAGTCATGTCCAACTCTTTGCAATCCCATGGACTGCAGCATGCCAGACCTCCCTGCCTTTCACTATCTCCCAGAGTCTGCTCAAACTCATGTCCATTGAGTCAGTGATGCCATCCAACCATCTCATCCTCTAGCACTCCCTTCTCCTCCTGCCTTCAATCTTTCCCAGGTTCAAGGTTTTTTCCAATGAGTTGGCTCTTTGTATCAGATGACCAAAAGATTGGAGCTTCAGCTTCAGCATCAGTCCTTCCAGTGAATATTCAGGGTTGATCTCCTTCAGGATTGACTGGTTTAATCTCCTTGCAATCCAAGGGACTCTCAAGAGTCTTCTCCAGCACCACAATTCAAAAGCATCAACTCTTTGGCACTCAGCCTTCTTTATAGTTCAAGTCTCACATCTGTACACGACTACTGGACAAATCTTAGCTTTGATTATATGGACCTTTGTCAGCAAAATGATGTCTCTCTTTTTTAATATGCTATCTACATTTATCATAGCTTTTCTTCCAAGTAGCAAGCATCTTTTAATTTCGTGGCATAGTCACTGTCCACAGTGATCTTGGAACCCAAGAAAATAAAATCTGTCACTGTTTTCACTTTTTACCCATCTATTTGCCATCAAGTGATGGCACTGGATGCCATGATCTTAGTTTTTGGAATGTTGAGTTTTAAGAAGCATGTGAACACCAAGTAAAGCACAGTGAGGATTCATTAGAGTAGTTGGGCATAGCAGTTGTTAATCTGTTTCCATTGCTTTAAAAACTACACTGTATAAATATACTACAGTGTTTTCACCTACTCACTATCAATGACTTAGGGTGTCTGTGAAAAATGCTGCTATAACATTCTTGTACACATCATTTGGTGAATGTATATGTGAAACTTGTGGGAAAAAGAACCAGGTACAAAAGAAAGCCCACTGTGTGACTCCATTTATATGAAGCTGAAACATGTAAAATTAATTATGGAAGTCAGTGCTGGGGAGGGTACATGCTGGGAGGAGAGTGGCCCTGGGTAATGATGTCCCAGGTATATTCTCTCTGTGATAACTCAACAAGCCGTACTCGAGATTGTTTGCCTTTCTGTAGGTATATTATACTTCATTAAATTGGGGGAGGAAAAAAAAGGTTTGTTAAAAGCAAATAACTTGCTGTGCAAAGGCAGGTGCACTGCCAGCCCATGGCCTGCAGGGGGCGCAGAGGCCTCATGAACTCTGTTCTCCCGGCTCCCGTCTGGAATCGCCGGCCAAGCTGCCTTGAAGTTTACTCTGAAGAGCAGCAGATGCTCTGAGCTCACAGGCCGGAGGGCCCAGAGGAGCCGGGGCAAAGCCTGGCCATGCTCACCTCCCCCAGCCCTCAGCTCACCACCCACAGCAGGCTGGAAATTCTGTTCTCAAAAGTTCTCAGCCTCCCAAAGCAAAACTACCCGAAAGAGAGCCCGGAACAGCAATGCTGGGTTCCCAGGCCCTTCTCCTCTCTCCTCCATGAGGCCATGAATACACACAGAGGGGCACTGTGCTCAAGAGTGAGGGCGACCTGCGTTCAAGTCCAGACACTGCCACTGCCAGCTGGGTGACCTTGAACAAACCACTTTACTTTCAATTCTATTTCTGTTCAAAGAGGAGGTAAAACCTGTAAAACCTCATGGGGTTGTGATGTCTAACTGAGAATGTAACTGGTAGCTCTTATTCCTGGGGCATCCCATGTATCGTTAGTGGTAAAGAACCTGCCTGCCAATGCAAGAGACATAAGAAACGCGGGTTCAGCCCCTTGGTCAGGAAGATCCCCTGAAGGAGGGCCTGGCAACCCACTCCAGTATTCTTGCCTGAGAATCCCATGGACAGAGGAGCCTGGTGGGCTACAGTCCATGGGGTCTCACAGTCGGACATGACTGAAGCGACTTAGCACACACGCACACACAGACATCTCTGCCAATCATAGCTAGACACCAGCAGAGAGAGTGACCGCAGAAGGGCAGCTGGAATTCATCTCCTTCAGCCATCCAGCCCCGCCTCCTGGGGAAACTGAGGACAAGTGTCCTGCCAGCCCAGTGGCTGAAGCTCACGACCTTCTGCTCTGAGAGATCATGGCCAAGGTCACGCTTATCTTGGTCAGCACCAAGATGGACAGCAGTTGGAAACAATAGCCCAGGTCTGAGGCTCACCTCCTTCCAGATGCTCTGGGCTTTGAGACATCCTAGGATTCAGCACTTACGGTGCCAAGAAGGTTGGCAGCTATCTGGAATGCCTGGGTCTGGTGGAGGGAAGATACCGGCTTGGGAACCCTCTTAGTTCCACATCCCAACTCTGGTCCCTAATTAACTGCATGGCCCTGAAATAGCTATGTGACCCCACAGGGAGCCATCCATTTCCCGGTGAAGTCAGTCATCTTACAGTATTGACACGAGTCCCCAGGGCAGTGAGTATCAAGCATCTGCCACACACTAGGGCTCAGGGGGTGTTGCCCCCACTTCTTGGTGGCTCTGCGTTCATGAAACAGTAGCAATACCAATGGTAATAATACCAGCTCACAGGTGGAGACTCCACGCCATGACATCTGTATGGCTTTGTATGGCATCTGTATGCTGGCGTTGTCGATGATGAGATAATGGCTGAAACTCAAGTGCCAATTTATAATGCCAGTACTCCACAGAGTGCTTCACATACATTATTTCCTTTAGTCCTGGCAAGGACTTTTTCTGATGGGTTCCATTTCCTTCATTATCTGTGTTTCCATAAATGAGGACGCCGCAGTAACGAGGGATCGTCTAACTCATCTGGCCTCTCTGCTGGTGACGGCAGAGCCAGGCCTGATCTCCTGCTCTGGCTGACCCTGCGGCTCTGTGGGCAGAGCAGGGAGAAGGTTGTGGCATCTCTGCACGGTGGGGGTCGCAGGCCACTGGCAGCCTCATACAGCTTTCTTTCCTGACCTCCTTCCCTCTCTCCTTTGACTGTGCTATGATTGGCAGAGATGTCTGTGTGTGCGTGCGTGCTAAGTCGCTTCAGTCATGTCTGACTGTGAGACCCCATGGACTATAGCCCACTAGGCTCCTCTGATTCTCAGGCAAGAATACTGGAGTGGGTTGCCATGCCTTATGAGGCACCAGTCCTCATAAAGAGTCTTAAGACAAGGAGACAAGGTCATCATCTTAACCAAGGTCACATGGCCAGTGGGGGCTAAAAGTTGGATTTGAACCCAAACCTGTCTAATCTCAACACTGTGCTTTTTACCCACCTGGCTGAATTAGAACTTAAGCCACCGTCTCGTCCCCACCCGTGGGGAGCAAGCCTTGGACACTGAGGATGTTCACGCCGAGTTCCTTGTCCTCTGTCCTCTTTCCAAGAAAGCTAATAGCTCCCACCTCACCACATGGTCCCTGAGTCTTCACCTTCAGTGCAGAGTCGAGCACAGTCACAGGAGAGAGGGAAGGAGGTCAGGAAAGAAAGCTGTATGAGGCTGCCAGTGGCCTGCAACCCCCACTGTGCAGAGATGCCACAACCTTCTCCCTGCTCTGCCCACAGAGCCGCAGGGTCAGCCAGAGCAGGAGATCAGGCCTGGCTCTGCCGTCACCAGCAGAGTGAGGCCAGGCGAGTTAGATGATCCCTCGTTACTGCGGCGTCCTCATTTATGGAAACACAGATAATGAAGGAAATGGAACCCATCAGAAAAAGTTCTTGCGAGGACTAAAGGAAATAATGTATGTGAAGCACTCGGTGGAGTACTGGCATTATAAATTGGCACTTGAGTTTCAGCCATTATCTCATCATCAACAATGCCAGCAGCGCCATCCTCACCTTCTTTTTCATCCTCCTCCTCCTCTGTTATCGTATTACCAACATCACCCATTATCATCATCACCACCACCAACACCATCCGTTAACATCACCATTGTCACCATCATCATCCCCACCACCTTTCATGATCGTCACGGACACCATCAGCATTCCAAGGGGAAAATAGTATCGAAAGCGGAGCACACTGAGGGCAAGGAGAGGTGTGGCAAAGCCCAGAAACGGAGTCTTGGACTTTATTCTTAAATCCCCAGAAGCCATTAAAAGAAAAATTTAAGTTAAAAAGAGAAAGTATCTGAGTCGTACCAATGCCTGCTTCATACTCAGAAATAAGAAAGGTGTGAGTTGAGTCCTGGCCAATGCCTTCTCTATCTCCTGGGAGTGACCCAGGTAAAACCACAAGTGGACTCACACTCTCAGAGAGCGAGAGAAAGAGAAAACACTGACAGGCTGGTCAAGTTGACTGGGGAGGAAAGTGACACACTCCAGGTACTTCCCTGAGCAGAGCACTGCTTCCTCCAAATCAAGAAGACCTGACCGCCAACTGGCAGCTGGGCATCCCACGCACCTGCTGCCATCTGCCCAAACCTCCTGTCCTCCAGCTTCCCTGTCTGCCCCTGCCAGGGAGTCCATACTTAAAACCACTCACTCCCAACAGGCATGCACTTGAATACCAATGTCTGCCAAGAACATAGTCTCTCAATGGCCCCCTTGGCTCCTCTCACCTTGCTCAGAAGATAAGACATCCACCCTGAAGGTCAGATGGAGAACAAGAAGCATCATGGAGCCCCCTTTCCTCTCCCTCCGAAGGGACTCTCCATCTCGGGCAGCTTCAGGAAGTCAGACGACCCTGGATGGATCTCAAAAGCTGACAGCCCTGCAGTCAGGTCTCTGCCACAGAGACTTCTGTGACTCTGAGTGGCAGAGCATTTTTTATAGGGTTTTAAGTGTTATTATTTTAAAGAATTACTGGTATAAAGCAGTTCCTAAAGGAAATGCTTCAGGGGAGAAAAAAGCATTGTCAAAATTAGAATAAATTATTGGGAAGAAGGGAAACTAGCTTGTACTGAATTCCTACCAGGAGAGGTATGCTTTACGCATGCTGCCTCTCTCAATTCTCACAATAATCCTACAACAGAAGAACTCCATTTTGATCGTCTCTACTGCACATGGAGAAAATGAGGTCCAAGAGGATAATAATATCCTTCAGGGCACAGTGTTAAGTGGCAGAGAAGGAAACGAAGCAAAGATTCTATCTCGGTCCCCAATCCACATCCATTCCTGTATTCAAAACACAGGGTGTGCATTTACTTCTCAAGCTCTCGTCAGTGTTTAAGGAAACTCGTCAAAGTTGCTCAAGGGTAATGGAGCCTCATGGTTAAAAACCTGGGCTTCAGAGTCAGGCAGCCAGGGGAAGGTACTGAGCCTCTGGAAGCTTCTATTTCCTCATTTATGAAATGGAGACAACTTCCAAGATGGTCCCCAATGATCCCCACCTCTGGGTATCCACATCCTCATATAATCCGCTCCACTTGAGTGTGGGCTGAACTCACTCATTTGCTTGCTTTAATTCTAATGAAATTATTCTAATTTCATTCCTAATGAAAGGAATAAAGCAGAGGTAATGAGACGTCACATCCAAGGTTAGGTTACAAGAATCTGCCTTTCTGTCTTGAGTTCCTCTCTCATTAGCGGAAGCTAGCACCCTATGAGCTTCCCTTTGGATGGGGGCCTATGTGTCAAGCAACTAATGTCTCCAGCCAACAGTCAGCGAAGACCTGAGGCTCTACCAGACTCCTGTGTGAGTTTAGAAACGGCTCCTGCCCAGCAAAGCTTCAGTATGACTGCACTCCTGTTTGACAACTGGATCACAGTCTGCAAGAGATCTTCAAACAGAGGCCTCTGCGAAGTCACTGCACAACTTGTGACCCACAGAAGCCATGAGATGATAAATGTTTGTTGTTTTAAGCTGCAAAGTTTGGGGGTAATTTGTTACATGGTACTAGATAACTAATACATTCATCCATATTTGTATTCACTCGACATGCCTGTGCTTTATCAGCAGATCCGAAGGCGAATTGCAGCTCTGATCCTATCTGTAGCATTATAAAGACAAATTGGCATATCCAGAAGTAGTGAGGTACACTGTATTTCACACTTCAATACATGGAGTCTGACAGCCAAGACAGTCATACAGACAGGAAGCCGTGGGTCTACAGGATGCGATCTGAAGGGTGTGGAAACCAAAGACAATTGGATCTGAAAGAGCCTTAGAAATTAAAGCAACTCCAGTGCATTATCGGAGAAGGCGATGGCACCCCACTGCAGTACTCTTGCCTGGAAAATCCCATGGACGGAGGAGCCGGGTGGGCTGCAGTCCANAAAGACAATTGGATCTGAAAGAGCCTTAGAAATTAAAGCAACTCCAGTGCATTATCGGAGAAGGCGATGGCACCCCACTGCAGTACTCTTGCCTGGAAAATCCCATGGACGGAGGAGCCTGGTGGGCTGCAGTCCATGGGGTTGCGAAGAGTCAGACATGACTGAGCGACTTCACTTTCACTTTTCACTTTCATAAGTTGGAGAAGGAAATGGCAACCCACTCCAGTGTTCTTGCCTGGAGAAACCCAGGGACGAGGGCACCTGGTGGGCTGCTGTCTATGGCATCGCACAGAGTCAGACACAACTAAGCAACTTAGCAGCAGCAGCCAGTGCATTATAGGTGGGGGTGGAGGGCAGGGTTAGGAGACATGCCTTATAGGATTAGTTGAGCAAGGCTTCCCCTAGGGGCCTCTGGAGCCAGGCGTGGGAGGAGAGATGAACAGTGCTCACAGGTCAATGAGACCATCGAGTGCATCTTGATGGACTGACGATGCCTGCCGGGAGCATGGCAGCATGTACGTTAGGCTTGCCACCGCCCCTATTGGTGCTTCCAGAATGACTCCAGAGAAAATGTGACTATACCCCACCCTGGGAGCCCCCAAGTCATGAAAGATGATGAGAATATCTGCATCAATCCCCCCTCGCCCAACATCAAGCTCTGTAAAACATTTCATGTACTCCCCTGCACAGGGCCACAAACATGAAAGCTCTTGCTGGGATTAGAGCTTTGTGACACCGATGTGTGACCCACTTCTTTGGCTGTGACAGATAATGTAACTGCCCTGTGGTCACTTCTCAGAGAAAATTCAAAAGCAAGAGGTTGGAAAAGGGTCTTCTAACTCACAAGCTGCTCAGAGTCTCGGAAGAACAATGGTTCTCATCTTTCATTTGCCATCAGGACCTTGAGACGATTCCCTGTCCTGGAGCCCACTCAGCCCAAAGATGGCTGCTTCTCGCTTCCAGGAACAGTCGTCTGCTGTTTGCCAGAGGTGGCTCAGCAGGTAAAGAATCTGCCTGCACTGCAGAAGACACAGGAGACACAGCTTCTTTGATTCCTGGGTCAGGAAGATCCCCTGGAGAAGGAAAGGGCAACCCACTCCAGTATTCCTGCCTTCCACGGACGGAGGAGCCTGGTGGGCTATAGCCATGGGGTTGCAAAGAATTGGACACGACTAAACAAGTCAGCAGCAGCAGAGGTCTCTGGAAGGCAACTTCAGGCCAGGATGGCCTGCTCTGTGCACAACTGTGGCGGGCTTAGAAGCGCGAAGAGCACCAGCACCGCACATACTGCGCCCTCTGCCCTTAGCAGGCATCCTGAATCGATCAAGACATTGTTTTTTTAATGAACCTGGGCCTGGTCTCTGAGTCCACGCACACAGCACTTCCAGCCCTGCCTACAGTCCGCCATATTAGCGTGAAAATCAGATTTGAATCAAGGTCTGCTTTGTCTTCCTTCCCGAATCAGTTGCTGAGTTTTACAACGAGCCGCCCTGGCTCTCTTTCCTCCACAGGCTTCACCTGTGAAAAGTCGCACCTCACCACCCAATCCTGGCTGGGCTCCAAGAGGCAGGAGACTCAGCCAAACACACATCCGTCCCTCTTCTCCTCGGCCCAGGAAGTAAACTCTCTAAGTGTGGCGTGGAGTGTTTAAGACTCCTTCAACCTGCAGGAGCTCCAGGCCCGGGAGAGCCATCCGGGTCCGCAGCCTGAGAAGTAATGAGGTCCAAGTGGCCCAGCCTCGGACACGTCAAGGCCCACCTGGGCCTCGAGTCTCACAGGGGCCAGGTCTCCAAAAGAGATCAGGAAAGACACTGTGACGGCGAAAATGCTCCCATGGGCTCGCCGTGTGACACCATCGTGAGAGCTGTAAGTGTAGGCTCCTACCTGGGACGTGCACCCCTGTGGTCATGACCTAAGAGGACAGGGTTATGGGCTGAACTGTGTCCCCTCCAAAATTCACATGTCAAAGACCTGACCTCCTGACCCCAAGAATGTGACTGCACTTGGAGAGACAGTCTTCAGAGAGGTCAAGGTAAAATGAGGTCACATGGGGAGCCTAATCAACATGACTGGTGTCCCAATGAGATGAGATTACGACACACACACACAGGGGGACGACCGTGTGAGGACACAGAGAAGACAGGGGCCCCAGAGGAAGCGACCCTGCGACACCTCGATCTCGGACTTCCAGCCTAGTTTCTGTTGCCTCAGGCACCCGGTCTGTGACGAACTCGTTACTCGTTACAGCAGCTCGAACACAGTAATCCAAAGACTGACCAGAAATTTCAGCCTAAGGAAGTACACAGTATCTTCCTTTTCCAAGACACAGCAACTGGCCATGATCAAGAAGAAAGAGACACAGCTGGGTGATAATCGAATCTTTGAGAGTTGAGAACGTGTTTCCATGGCAGTCGTCGTCTGGAACAGTGGAGAGATTCAAGCCAGCGTGTATGGTTATTAGTGGTAATCTCTCTACAGAGCTGGGGAAGGATGCTTAATTGAAGACCCCCATCCAGCTTTAAAGGGCACCAGTGTAATGAGGGAGCCAAGAGGAGTCAACAGGAAGTGCAAGAGGAACCACAAACCACATCCTCCACTCCCGACAGTGAGTCTTTGAGTGTTTTTAGACTTAATATACTGGTGTGGGGGTGCTTCCCAGGTGGTACCAGCGGTAAAGAACCCACCTGCCAAATGCGGCAGACGCAAGAGAACCAGGTTCGATCCCTGAGTCCAGAAGATCCCCTGGAGGAGAACATGGCAACCCACTCCAGTATTCTCGCCTGGAGAATCCCATGGACAGAGGAGCCTGGAGCTCTACAGTTGAGTATCGCAAAGAGTTGGACACAACTGTAGTTGGATTCAACTGTAGCGACTTAGCACGCACACACACATACTTGTGTGGGGAACCAGGCTCTGACACTCAGTGATACGGTTATGTATGTATGCAGCTACAACCATCATGAAGGGTACTTTTGCAATATCTATGGGAATTTAAAATGCTCTGATTGGGACTTCCCTGGTAAACCAGTGGCTAAGACTCCACACTCCCAGTGCAAGGGACCCAGGTTCCATCCCTGGTTGGGGAATGAGATCCCACATACCACAACTAAATGTTCTCATGCCACAGATTAAAAAAAAAGTGCCGAATGCCACAACTAAGACCTGACACAGCCAAGTAAAGACAGTTTGGTTTTTTTTTTAAATAAATAAAATGCTCTGACCTTTAATAAAATGCTCTGAGCCATTCCACCATCAGGGATAGATATAGTCTATACATGGATTTCTCTACAAATTTCAACAAGGTGTACACACAGGGATGTTCACTGGAATGTTGTTTCTGAGGACAAATCCATGGAAACAGCCTACCTGTCGAGATCAAACAAATCAGGACACAGACACAAGATGCCATCTCACAGAGCCATCGAGAAGAAAGGGATAGAGCTGACTGTGCTGATAGAGAAAGGGCTCCAAAATACAAGGAAAAAAAATCATGTCTGAAAGAGTGTGTTCTGTGTGAGTACTTTGGTATCAGTGTTAAAGGCTGCTGTACACATTCACAGACACACTCACACACACATTCATACTCACACACACACACACACTTTGCAACCCCCTGGACTGTAGCCCACCAGGCTCCTCTGTAGGGATTGGACCCAGGGATCAAACCCAAGTCCCCTGCATTGCAGGTTGAGCCACCCAGCGTGGTAGACACACACACACACACACAGAGCTTTCTGGAAGGAATTCTGGAGATGCTGGAAAGCAGGAGCTGTTGGGAAGTAGGACAGGCTGGAATAGGGTGGCCAGGGGATGAGACAGTTCGTCCCTTTCTGTCTCTCATGAATTGTCTAACCAAGTACATTTATAAAGTCAGCAGGAGTTATCTAGGTGATGGGATAACAGGACATTTTTTTTTCTCCTCTGTACTTGTGTTTTGGGGAGACAACACTGTGGGTGTGGTTTTTTTAACCTATGCGTGATGCACAGAAGGGTGAGGAATTTCCAGATGTGTAACAGGTAGATATATGCTTTTTATCTCAACCTTCATGGAACCTCAGAGAGAGATTAGGAGGAAATACCCCATGGGTTTCAGCCTGTGGACAAACGCTTCAATACACATCATTAGCAATTCTGTAGAGCACAGCAGGGATTTCTTTTGTGTTTCTCCCTTGAAAGGAAACCAGATCACAAGTCGCTCCGTGAATCCGAGACAGCTCCTGTCTCTGGGGAGGGCCCAGCCACCTGAGCATCTGAGCAGCCTGGGCATTCCACAGACCCAGGCAGGGGAACCACCTCTGGACTGGAGAGCGCAGGGCTTGTGGACCGTGGTCAAGCTCCTGGGGGCTGAGCGGGAGGATGGGGTGAGGGAGACAGAGGAAGGGAAGGGCCCAGGGTGCTGACGGCCAGTCTCTGCCTCTGCACCTGGGCAAAAAGCCTGGTGGGGAAGAAGAGTCAACTGTAGGCTCATAGGAGGCTTCAGCAAAGCCAACTTTCTCTGTCCACCATGAATACAGGTAGCAGGGGTGGAGTGGTTCTAAGAAAACAGCCCCCCACCTGCAGCTTGGCCTCTGGGCGTGGCTTTGGGGGAAGGAGGGTCTTTGGAATCAGAGTCCAGAGCTCAGTCTAGTTGTGCAGCCTTAGATAAGTCACTTAACTTCTCTGTGCTTACAGTCTTTCTAGGCAAAGAAGCAACGAAGAAGCCAACAAGCCAGTCTACTGACTGCACCAAGATATGACAAGTGCCACAACGGAAATCAAACAGATGCTGTGACCTCAAGGAGGTCTCTCTGAAAAGATGGCATTTAAACTGTGACTCTATTTATATGAAGTGAAATAAGCCATGTCTTGCCCATTGTATGAGCCAGGGCTTCGGGAGGGAACAAATGGTACCCGCGAGTTGGGATCAGTTGAGAGGAATTTAATAAATGGGCTGTTTATAAAGATGGGGGTGGGGGGTAGGGCAGCCACAAGAGATACAGTGCCCTAGGGCTGATAACAGTGGGATTTCAGGCTCTGCCCCCCTGGCCCCCCTCCCCCACCATCTCTGAGCCTGAACACAGACCGAGAGCGTTGCCTGTTGTTTGTTTAGGAATGCAGCAGTCCATGGCAGGGAGCAGGGTCTGTAAATGCCCTGCCCTCTCCTCCCTTCTCCCATAACCTGCTGTGGCTCCCTATTGCCCAAACCCAATCAGAAAACAGTGGGCAAAAGAGCCTGGTGTTGTGGTCTATGCAGGGAAGGATGCCAGGACATGGAGAGGGTAGAGAAGAGCAGTGGGCGGATCTGGCGAGAGAAGCGGATGCTCTCCATCCATCCCTCCCTCCCTCCCTCCCTCCCTCCATCCTTTTGGCACATCTGAGTTGGGTTGGCACCTCCGAGTTCACTGGCACTCCTAATCCTGCATGCATAAGGCCNTCGAACCAGATGTGTATAAGAGACAGCTCCCTCCCTCCCTCCATCCTTTTGGCACATCTGAGTTGGGTTGGCACCTCCGAGTTCACTGGCACTCCTAATCCTGCATGCATAAGGCCAATGAGAATTACCTTGTGTATGTCTTATGTGTGTCTGTTTAAATGCTCAGTGATTTGCTACAGACACACTTCTTCATGCAAGGGACTCTTGCTGTCTAGAGCTTTAGATGTTCCAGGTAATCGATGATGCTGCAGCTCTGACTCCAAATTAAATAACTGCACATTTATTACCCATTACTGGAAGGCACGCTGGGAACGCTACAGCCAGCGGCCCGCAGACCTGTAAATGCCCACAGCCTTCCCTCCCTCTGTTGGTTCACTCAGATGAGACAGTGTAGAGACCATCTCACTTTTAGAAATCAAACTCCCTCTTGCCAGTCTAACCTAAATGGGGATGAAGAACACTGAGGCTCTGAAATGACTCCACTGAGCCGAGGCTCCAGTGAGGAGGTAACATCTGGCTGTGGAACCAGGCATGTCTGGCAGCCTCCAAGGCAAGCAGGAATGCAGAATTTCAGTTCTGTGGGTTGTGGATTCCTTCCTTCCTTTCTACTGAGCCACTGAAGCAGAAAGAAGGGGTCACCTGCAAGTGGGGAAGCCAGGCTGGCTCCCCCCGGATGCGCAGTGAGAAGAACAGGATCTACATTTGGGTTGGGTGAGCTGATGGCCCTTCCATCACATCCCTTCTGCCTGAGTGGACAGACGGAAAACTTCATCCTAATGGGTGGGGAAGAACAATAGGGCCAGAAATTCCCTTCAGGGACAAGACTCATTGTTTTGCAACTCTGCATCCCTAGTGAGCCCTTTCGGCAATCAGAAAGCTGGTGAAGCACCCACCAGAGGAGCCACAGGGAATTCATCCAGAGGAATAAGCCCATCGTCAGAGGGGAGAGTTAGGTACCAAGTGCACCCCAGCTCCTCCATGTGGAGCCTGCAATTAAGGAGAGCAAGAAGGCAGTGCCTGGGATCAAAAACAATCTAGAGAAAATCAGAACTAACTCCTTGAGCTGTCCCATCCCTATTCAGCATCTTGCAGATTAAGAGAAACAGTCAGTGCAATTACTTCATCACTTATGCAAAGTAAGACCGACTCCCAAATTGGAAGTGACAGTCTGGGCCACCTGGTTAGTGAGGGCGGGCTGTCCCCAAGCGGGGAGCTGTGCTTTTCCTTTTCATTCTTTAGGTCTTTGCTTGGTCGTGAGATGATCATAATTAAAATCACTACTCCTTCACCAGCACCACCATCATTATCAAATACACCAAAGTTAAAGCATCCCGGGGAACTTTCCAGTTCCTCTGAAATGGGCTCCAGGGACCACACAGAAGCAGGCATCAAGTATCCACATGTTAAGAGATACTTCTCAAAAAAGTTGTATGGTCACAGCATATTATAAGCATAGTAAAGGTGCTGATAAGCCCTGCAGTGAAGATATCAAATTAGCTTTGTTCCCCGAAGCTTTGACCACCACCGTTTTTTAGAAAATTGCTTTGGGCACTTAACGTCATGAACACCCTACAGAACAAATGTGGGGAGTGTGGCTTGATGTTAGTAGTCTCCAACCTTGGTTGTACATCAGAAGTTTTCAAAGATACTAATACCTGAGTCCCATCTCAGAGCAGATGAGCTACCAATGCAGATGGCGGCCAACATGTCAACCTGACCCTGCCATTTTGCTTGAGACCATACCTAGCACTTCACCACCATCCCCCGAACAGAACCAACATCACAAAACACTAAGAGGAAACGGACATGATGCTGAACTGCTCACGAGGTGACGGAAGGGGAAATGTTGCACACAAGGGTGCAAAACTTCCCAACAATTCCCTTTAAAAAAAAATCTTTGATCTTTCCCCATAGTCTTTTTCCAAATGGCGGCTGCTTTGTTCTCTTTTCCTTTCTGCCATTGTTCTCCCCGATGGATGGTCTCTAAAAGCCTCTATTATTCTACCAATTCCCTTTGAATCTAAGCTTATACAATTCACTCAAGAATAATAGTAGCACTCTGTTCTTACTCAAATCGCCCCCCAGGGGTCTTGCCCCCCAATCCAAAATAGCTTATCAAAGTGTATTTTCCAAATCTGCATCCACTAAAACATCCTTTACAAAGAGTTCAACATGAACTCTTACGGCTAGGTGGAGTGGAAGACATTTTTATAAGACTAACTGGGGGGCTGGACTGAGAAAAGATGAACCAGAAAGGTTGCATGGAAGAGGTGAGATTCCAGTCACCTTGAGGCAAGGATTCATGCAGAGGAAAACAGGAAGAACCTGGAGGGTAAGAACAGGGCCTGCACAAACCTCATCATCTGAGAAAGGAGCTGGGGAGCAGGGAGGAGGAAGAGAGGAGGGAGGTAGCGAAACGACTGTGTCGTGATAGATTGAAGGGCTTCAATGGAACAAATGATAATACCAAGCAAGTACCTTGCCCTCACCATGTGCCAGACACCATTCTAAACACTCCATTTATCTTGCTTTGCTTCAGCCCCACAACAACCCAGTGGTGTGGGCACGGTTTTCCCAGTGAGTCAGCAGCTGGGCTGAGATTTGAGTCAAGGCACTTGTCTTCAGGGGCCATTTGCTTAACCACTGCATTAAAGAGTAATGAGCTAGAGCACCGATAAAAACCAAGCCAATTAAGCAGCCAGAGTGACAGGGTTCTGGAGTAACCCAGACTCTTGCTCTCACAGACAGGCATTCGGACCAAGAGCCTCAGCATCACCTGGGAGCTTGTAAGAAATGCAGCATTTCAGGCCTCCCTCCAGATGTACTGAGTCAGGTTCTGCATCTTAACCAGAGCCCCCAGGGGTTTCCCCGACATGTGAAGTGTGGGTGATGCTGGTCTGGAAGTCGGGGGTCAGTATCGTCAGTCTAATTGGAGAAGGGGTGCTGTGGACAGAAACGGAGCAGGTAAGAGCCCCCACGAGCTGCTGGGTATAAATACACTTCCACAGCCATACACAGCTGGCAGGTGGCATCTCTGACAGTGAGCAAGACAAGCGTGGCTAAGAGCTAGAACCAGACCCAGGTAGTAACGGCTCCACAGCCCTCTCAAATGTGTGACCTCGGGCAAGTTATGAAATGCTGAAGACTCACTTTCACTGTTTAAATTGGAGGCGAAGGACAGTTCCTCGTGGGCTTGCCTAGATTAGGTGAGAAACTCTATACCTGGTGCTCAGCACTGTGCCTCGTACATATTAACCCCTCTGCAAGCATTATCTGTTACTATGACCATATCAACAGGATAACTTACGGGCATTAAGCTAGTTCTGAAGTCTCAATTACAGTGGCAATGCCTGGGAACGCGAAAGAGGGTGCGGAGAAATGCAAAGCGCAGGTGAGCTCCTTGTCCTCATTGTGCCTGGATGGAGTTCCAAGATGCCATTTCATTCTTGACTTTGTCTATTAGAGAAATAAGGGTTACAGCCTCCTTTTCAAAGACGTGAAAAGCAACCAACATGTAGAATTAATAACAAGATGCCTACCTTCCAAATCAGCAGATAAGGTAAAAACAAATCGAACAGAATCGGCAGTGCCGAGAGAGAGAAAATAAAAGAAATGGAAAGAAAAGTTCTTTCTAAGGAGTAACTTTTTAAATGACAGGTGGTCAAAATTACATAACGGCAAACAGACTGAAGGTGAGCTCCTCAGTTAAAAGGCTGAGATTCTCAGATGGGGAGCGTAAACAAGATCTACCCATAGACTATTTCCAAGAGACAGCTGCATTTCCAAGAGGAAATTTAAAAAAGAGTAACAATGAAAAGATGTGCCCAGGCCTTTGGAAACCAAAGACAGATGGAAAGCAACTTGCCCAGACTGTCTCTTATACACATCTCCCAAATACTCATTTACCCACTCATTTACCCATCTGTTCATTCACCTACCCACCCATTCATTCACCCATCCATCCATCCACTGATCCATTCACCCACCCAGCCATCCACCCACCCACCCATCCAATGTGCACTGAGAATCTACTCCATACCAGGCACTACACAAAGTGCCGCAGCTCCAGTGGAATAAAAAGGTATGGTTCCTGCTATTAGGGGTTTTACAGACCTTCTCCAAGCTCAAAGAAAGGTAAGTAGACAAAGTTATTAAAAACAGAGGTGTGAAGATAAACAATGGGGTGTGACCGAGTGTAACAGAAATAATAAGGTGTCAGCAAAGGTCTCAGGTTTTCATTCAACAAGACATATGAAGACAAGTGAGAAAGACATGGTTCTTGACCAAGCTTATATTTTAGTAAGAGAGTCGAGTAAATAAACACGAGCACAAGAAAAGAATATTATTCCAGATAACACAGAGTGCCAAGAAGGAGGTAAAACAGAGCAATAGGAAAGGACGTGAGAGGGGCAGGAAAGATGCTGGTTCTTTGGCCAGTCCTTAGAGACTCCTTAAAGGAGATGGCATTGGATGTGAGAGCCTCTAAGGTCAGAAAGGTGCCTAGGAGCCAGCCCCGGTCAGGGTGCCTGGATATTATCCTTAAAACCATGGGGTGCCTCTGGATCTGCCTGGGAATTTGAGCGGGTAATTCCATATGGTTCTGTGGGGCCCAGAAGACACCTCGGGTTCCCTGGGGAACCAGACACCTTTCAAAGCCAGAGCTACCTATGCTGGCAGGCTTGCAGCATCCACAGAGGCTCAGATGGTAAATCCTGCTCTAATTACACTGGTAATTATGAACCGACACTTGCTGAGCTGGAAAGAGCATTCCTCCTGTTAGGAGATGATCTCTGGGAAGCCAGCCCCAGCCGCTCAAACAGGGAGGATGCCGTGAATTTACAAACAGCTGATGAAAGGAGGTGAGATGGGGGCACCGGAACCACCCTGAGAAGTAAGTAAGGAGCCTGGACGCTGGGAAGGAGACTTGCTGCTGGCTCTCAAAGCAGCATCAGAAGGCATGAACACCACAATTGGTCGAACCCGCATTTAATCCCTGTCCTGCCTCCAGAGAGCTGGGTGGCCTGGGATGGTAATTTCCCTCTCTGGGTGTGAAGCTCCCCACCTGCAAGTGGGTGTACTGATACCCTTTCATGCGGGAGTCCACGTGGCACACAGAGGGTCTAAAAACGCCAGACCCTTCCCTCTGGGCTCTCCTGCACTCTTGGTTGGAAGTTCTGGAGGGAGGAGGAAGGAAAGGAGGATAAAAGGAAGGGAACTGCCAACTGCAGGGGTTATTATGCTCCCTGGTGATGCTGCAAGGGAGTTAAAGAACCCATGATAATAAGATTCTTGCCCTGCATTCCCCGTGACGGAGAGCAACAGAGACACAGGAACAGAGCATCCATCAGAACTCACAGAGAGGAGGCAGGCGAAGGCAGGTGATCAAAGGAATAAATCCACTGCAATCTGAACAACAGCCTGCCTGCTTTCATCCATCTGGGAGGTGATGGAAGGACTCACACTCCAGCCAAGAACACGCTTTTTTCTACCCAGGCCACCCTGAGTGCGGCCATGGGTGTGGCAGGTTTCCAGAACAGACCCCTCGGAGCTCATCAATCTTCTCCTTGGCCTGGCCACATCTCCCAGCTCCTCGGCCCCCACTCTGAGCTAAGCTTTGAGAAATATGCCACTGCCAAGGAGATTTATCCATTTTAAAAGGTCAGAGAATTACTGCCATTGAAACTTGCACAAGGAGCAGGTGTAAATATGCCCCAGCTCCCCCTGGTGCTTTATCACGCTCAGGAGAGGAGACCTGGTGGAAGTTACCTTCCAGGCAGAGTATTTAACTGCTGGGTGCCTGGGGTACCAGGGACTCCCCGGGGCAGGGCCTACCCGGCCTTATCGCTTTATCACCGTCTTCCCCCTCTCACCTGAGAAGCATCCCATCTCCAGCTTCCTGGGCTGCCTGCAATGCTGGGGACCTAAAGCCTCCCTGTGCAGTTTTGTGCAGCATCCCGCTGGTGGGAGAAGGATGAACAGCTACACCCACAGAATACGGACCCCACCCCAGTTACTGCCGAAGCATTGAGAAGGCAGGGCACAGAGTCAGTTAAAGAACAACCACCTTGACTGTAGATAGCAGATCGTCGGTCTTGCACTATGCCTCCTTGTGGTTTTACCAGTAAAAGAGAAGAATGCAATGTCTTCCTCCCTGCCCCGCCCCCACAGAGGAATTCTCATTTCCTCAACCAACTTAGAAGTTCTCGGCATCTCAAGATGTTCCAAGAACTATGTGGGTCCAGGAAAGCCCAAACTGCGGTAGGGTTTTTTAAAAATCATCACGTGCATGTATGCATGCTCAGTTGCTTCAGTTGTGTCTGACTCTCAGCCCCATGGACTGTAGCCCATTAGGGTCCTCTGTCCATGGGATTCTCCAGGCAAGGATACTGGAGTGGGTTGCCATGTCCTCCTCCAGGGGATCTNGCGGTAGGGTTTTTTAAAAATCATCACGTGCATGTATGCATGCTCAGTTGCTTCAGTTGTGTCTGACTCTCAGCCCCATGGACTGTAGCCCATTAGGGTCCTCTGTCCATGGGATTCTCCAGGCAAGGATACTGGAGTGGGTTGCCATGTCCTCCTCCAGGGGATCTTCCCAACCCAGGGACTGAATCCATACACAGCTCCTGCATTGAAGGTGGTTTCTTTACCACTGAGCCACTGGGAAAGCCCCCAAATGTCCACATCCATGTGGAAAATGCCTAAAGGAGTCTGGAGAAACCTGCAGATACAGCTGGGAGAAGCCAGGCTACAGAGATCCACGGACTTGCATTCAAATTCTATCTCTGTCGCTTACAAGCTGTGTGCCTGTAGGCAAATTACTTCACCTCTCTGGGCTTCCAAGTTCCACCTCCAGTAGGAAAAGAGGGATGAAGAGATTTGGTCTGCACAGGTGCTGTCTGGAGACTGAAACTAATTCAAGTAGTAGCACACAACTCACAGCTGATGCCCAAAGAATGGTTATTATTTTGTCAAGCTGACTCTGTCAGCCCTGAGAGACAGAGAGAAAGAGGTTGAGTACCCGGGTCAAACAACCTATCAACCAATCAAGTGACCGCTTGATCAAGTGGCCCAGCAACTGCAGAGTCTCCAAAGTGTAGAGATCAAGATGCCACATGGACCAAGGGAGACTGGCCAGGAATGACACAACAGTCCCTCAAGGTGATGGGAGCCTGCATGCCCTCTACTCTTCTCCCACCCCAGTTTTCCCCAGGGCAGTGCCCAGAACAGGACGTGTTACACAGGGCTGACACCCCCAGATGCAGGACAGATGGTGGTCGGAGACCAGGGCCCAAAAGCCAGCCTGACAGGCTTCAAATCCTAGCAAATGCCGGAGACCTTGCCGAGAATCTTTTTCCTCTTGTTATGGATGGGAAAGTTCTCCAAGAATTAAACAAAGTTGAATACAGTTCTTTGAAAAGTTAAACACAGAATTACCACACGACCATGCAAATCCACTCCTAGGTACATGCCCGAAAGAAATGAAAACAGGCGTCCAAACAAACACTTGTACACACATGTTCAGAGAAGCAATGTTTACCACAGCCGAAAGGTAGAAAACAACCCAGATATCCACCAACAGACAAATGTATAAACAAACGTGGCCCATCTGTGCAGTGGAACGTTACCCATCCATAAAAGGGGTGAAGGGCTGACATGGCCACCACATGGACAAGTCTCATAAACAAGATGCTCAGTGGAAGAAATCAGTCAAAGAGGCCAAACACGGTTGGTTCCATTTATATGAAATGTCCAGAACAAGCCAATTCAGAGAGAGAGAGAAAGCAGATTGGTGGTTATGAAGAGAAAAAGTTAAATTTTAAAGCAACCCTTTATTCTGTTTCTTAAGGGCTAGTCATGACTCATGGAAAAGGAACCTGCCCCCTATCTGATAACCTATAGTCTAGTTTCCTGGCCTTAGAAGGGACCCCCCGGGTAATTGTTTTTCTGTTAATCTTTTCTAGAAAATTGGCTAACCGCCGCAAGGTATGAGGTGGTCAGTTAGCCGTTTCAGCCTGGTAGCTTCCAGACCTATCTCTGTAAAGGTCAGGTTATGCCCACCAATCAGTTTGCTGAGATTGTCTTCACCCCACCTATACCTGCTTGTAGCTTTTGGTGTATAAAAACTGCTCTGTAACTAGCATCGGGGTTCGTTCCTTTCGAGGAAGATCGAACCCCGGCGCGCCAGTTTAATAAATCCTCTTGCTGATTGCATCGAATTCGAGTCTTGGTGATCTGAGAAGTGACGCCTCCCGTGATCAGGCCGTTCGGGGCCTAACAGTTACTTAGGGCTTGAAAGGAAAATGGGTGCGAATGGGGTCATCTTTCGGGGTGATGAGGCGGAAGGTGAACAACAATATACCCGATGCCACGAAATTATCCACTTTAAAATGGATATTATTATATTATATGGATCTCATATCAATAGATTACTTCCCCAAAAAAACCCCCACAGTTCCTCAGACTCTTCCACCAGTAGCTGGCAGCCAACAGCAGGAGCCTGGGGATCATTGCTCCAAAGGATAGTGATGCTGGGAGGTGGGGAGGGGGCGACGGAGCACAGAGCCCTCTGTAATCACCACTCAAATGACAGAGACCTCTGGTTCAGCCTCTCCACAAAGCCTCTTCTGCCACTTACCGCATCTCCAGTCCACTGGAGGGCCAGCCACACCCTCTCTCCAATCCCATCAAATGGGAAATTTACATGAGTCATAAAAAGTTGCCGCCTTGACACTGATCTCAGAGAAAGGAAAAAAAAAATCCTTTACATCTGTATTAATTTTCCTTCCCGGGTTTTAACTGAAGAAACGAAACAGCATCACGAGGGAAATAAAACCTGCCTTTGTCTGTCTGAGGGCCATGTGGCTTCATTAGAAATTACATTAGTTCCTCATTAAGCAACAATAATAACGTAGAGTTGGAATCAATAAAAAAAAATGCTTTGCCCCAAGGTAGAGATCCGTTTTGTTCAATTATATTCTTATAAGGCCAAGCTCTGGTGGTTCAAAGGCTAAAAAAATAAAATGCAGCAGGGGTAATGCTGAAGACAGAGGGAAGGGCAAGATTCCTGACAATTACTCTCATTGTTCCTAAAGAGAAGCCACCTAACCACCCACCTAGAGCACTTCATACATCAAGGGCGCAAATAAGTTTCATCTCACCAGCCTTCCCTGATCAATCAGTAGTAACTGTTCTCTGGAAGGGTTGAATTGTGCTGTAGATGATTAGAGATGTCTGCCTTGGGCATGGGATTGGACATCTGCGCCTGGTAACAAGGTTAAAAAAAATGATAGGCTCTGAGCACTGGCAATGCCCACCCGTCTCCTTAGCTGCACCCACTGCATGGTTGGGCTGGGTTTGCACAGTAATAGAAAACAAGAGAAGTGTTTAGCTCTTTCCTTTCCACCAGACTTAACAGCAATCCTAATAAGGACAAAATGAGTACTTACCTGACCCTCGACCAGGCTGTACGGCAGGGATGGTAGATCCTGCATAAAAAAAGACAAAGACAAGAAACGTTGAGTTTTGCATTGAAAACAACTGCTTTTCCTTTGTTTTTCATTTTTAAGATTTTTTGATATGGAACATCTTTAAAGTCTTTCCTGAATTTGTTACCATATTGCTTCTGTTTTATGTTTTGGTGTTTGGGCCCCGAGGCATGTGGGATTTTTAGCTCCCTGATCAGGGATTGAACCCTCACCCCTTGCATTGGAAGAGGAAGTCTTAACCACTGGACTACCAGGGAGGTCCCTCCTTTGTTTTTCTCTTAGACAAAATAACAGCGTTCCTTGGAAAGAAACATCTGGTCGATTCATTCCAAAGACACTGATGTGGTGCCTAACACATGCCAGATGCCACTGTCGGCTCCATGTTTTTCACGATAAACAAGTGGGCAGGCCCCTGCCACCAGCTGGGAGAGAGGAAGAAGGACATAGCAAACAAGGAAGGTAATAAATTACCAAAAATGAAGATAATATCAGGTAGTGAAAAGTCCAACAATGGTAAAAAAAAAAAAAAAAATGGGATGGAGAATGACAGGTGCTATTTTATGCTGAGGGTCAGAGAGGGTTGAGAGTCAGACGGCGACCAGGAGCTGGACACATCTGCAGCAGGTATTTTCAGTGGAGGAATATCAGGTACAAAGGCTCTGGGGCAGGCAGGCTGGAGTCTCTGGGGACGGTCAGACATCAGAGAGGCAGGCAGGGGCCAGGCCACATCTGGCCTTGAAGGTCAACACATGGAATTTGGTCTTTTTCTAAGCAGTTCAGTTGACTGTAAGCACATTTTCACAGAACGAGAAGCCACACCCTACTTGGGATCCCCGAAGAGTCCCCATGCTGTTGACTGACTCACTCACACGCTGCCCTTGTTCTCGGAATGCCGGGCTAGCTCCCAGCACAGCAGGGGTCCCAGCTGAGATGAAAGGGGAAAGGCCAGTTGCAAGGACATTTTGTGAAATGCAAACCCCAGGGCCAGCCTGCCCCCGAGCCCAGGACATCACTGTCCATGCCAAGTAACCCTACCCTCCCTCCCTCTCTCCCTCTGCCCTCAGCTCGGGTTTCCACCGTATTTCCTATTGGTCGAGATGGTTTCCCACCGAAAAGGAGAGAAGACACCACATGCTCCCTTTTTCCCCATCTTAAATCCGAATCAAGCCTCTTCATCACACACCTGTGACCTCCACCAGCACCTCAGACTCACGGAAGAGAAACAAGAGAACCCCTTTCCTGGACTGTGCTGGACAAAAGAAAATGCCTGGAACTGGCTAGTCCCAATCCCCAGGCTTCAGGCCCAACAAGCTGTGGGGAGCTTAACCAAGCCAGTACCTTAAAGACAAAGAGAGGGGACGTTCAGCCCAAGGTCTCGGGTACAGCAGAGCTCTTCTCACAGCCACTGAGAAGATAACATTCCACTGTGACCTCCCACCCACCCCCGCTGAACTCCAGGCTCCCCTCCTACTTCACTGGGTGGTCGTGGGGATTAAACACCACACACCCAGTCCACAGACGGCACTCATCAAAGACCCCAGTCTCAAGAGCTGTTATCAGCCTAGACCAGTATTTTTTGCCGTAAGCATCTTTGCCGCAAGCATTTTCTGTAACAGATGAAATAACAAAAAACTAAAGAGGGACATTAAAAAGGACATAATGAAACAAGAAAAATGAGGAACAAAATTTAAGAATTTATTGTGAAATACAAACTATCTGCACACATGTATAAACTGCATGTAGATATATACAGTGGAATATTATTCAGCCATAAAAAAGGACACATAATGTCATCTGCACAGACATGGATGGACCTAGAGCTTATCATACTGAATGAAGTAAGTCAGAGAAAGACAAATAGCAGAGGGTATCGCTTACACGTGGCATCTAAAAAAACTGGTACAAGCGAACGTATTTACAAAACAGAAATAGACTCACAGATGTTGAAAGTTATGGTTACCAAGGGGGAAAGGAGCAAGGAGAGGGGTAAACTGGGAGACTGGATTGAAATGTGCACACAACACCATATACACTATATATAAAGCAGATAACTAACAGGAAGCACAGGGAACTCCATTCAGTACTCTGTAATGACCTATATGGGAAAAGAATCTGAAAAAAAAAAGCGGATATATGTATCAGTTCAGCTCAGTTCAGTCGCTCAGTCCAACTCTTTGCGACCCCATGAATCGCAGCACGCCAGGCCTCCCTGTCCATCATCCACTCCCGGAGTTCACTCAGACTCATGTCCATCGAGTCGGTGACACCCTCCAGCCATCTCATCCTCTGTCGTCCCCTTCTTCTCCTGCCCCCAGTCCCTCCCAGTATCAGGGTCTTTTATAACTGAACCACTTTGCTATACAGCAGAAACTAACACAACATCATGAATCAACTATATGCTAAAATATTAATTTAAAAAAATTTAAAAATTCACTCAGATTCACAGCAGTACTGGACAAGTAACTGAGAGTGACCAGGTTCAGACCCCAGGATTTGTTCTTGTTGCTGTTCACTTGCTAAGTTTGCCCAAACCTATGTCCACTGAGTCGGTGACGCCATCCAACCATCTCATCCTCTGTCGCCCCCTTCTCCTCCTGCCCTCAATCTTTCCCAGCATCAGGGTCTTTTCCAATGAGTCAGTTCTTTTTGCACCAGGTGGCCAAAGTACTGGAGCATCAGTACTCCAATGAATATGCAGGTTTGTCAAAATGAATATCCTACAGCAGTTGTTTTTCTGAGTATTGGTCATCTCGGTTTGCCATGATGTGGTTTTAAAGACACCTGATGCATATTGGAGAGGTTATCCATTCCCTTCTCCAGGGGATCTTCCCGACCCAGGGCGTGAACCCAGGTTTCTTGCATTACAGGCAGATTCTTTACTATCTGAGCCACCAGGGAAGCCCAAACGCCAGGATGCATGCTTGTAACTAAACTCCGTGTCACTGCTGTTTCCTCTTGGCAGACTGACATGTGTCCACTGGCGAACATTCCAAGTTCTACTGGAAACGTGTGTTCAACTCTGCTCCTTCAAATCACAAAAGAATTTGCAAACTAGTGTTACCATTTTCTAGTATAATATGTGATTTGGCTTTGCATTATTTCACACTTACAGTAAGTTTTATCTACCAAGTATTTTCTATCAAGTCGATGTACATATTTGTTACCATTCACTGTTTTAAGACAACCATCTACTCATCACTGTTAAGACCATCATGAGGGCTGAGACTGATGAAAGACAAAAATGGGTGGCCTGGATCAATGGAGAAATGAAATCAACTGTTAACCAGTCATTTTATCCTTTATGGCAAAATTTCCCTACAGCCAACTAGTTATGGGCGAAAATGTTTGCAGCAAAGGTGTTTACAGCAAAGAAGATTTAGGACAAAAATACCCAGAACTGCTACTACTATTTATTATCACTGTTGGTCAAGTTCACACACCACAGATTAACAGTGAACATGGGGGAGGAGCAGTCAGCACAGATCGTCCACATGAAAAGAAATCTTTGGGGACATGATAGAGCTAGAGCTACAGTTGGGAAGCAGGTAACTCACAGAATAAATGTTGAGCTGTTTTTCCTACCCCTTCCCAAAGACTGTTAGACCAGGCAGGACTATGGTGTTTTTCTCTCCCGTTTGCAAAGTACAACAAGGGGGCTCGTCCTGCCTGCCTGTGTGGAAAGGCACAGACAGGGTAGATCGCTTGCCTTCTCCCCTACTGGTGCCTGGTCCAGGGTGCAGGCCCAGGTGAGTCTCTGACCTCGGCTTACAAGGGAGGCAGTCGGCGAGAGAGCGGGGGTAAGGTGGAGCCCAGGGTCTGTGTGTAAGGGGGTGAACCAACACAGACCTTTCTCTTGGGGTTTCAGAACCAAGCCCCGTGCCAACTCTGTCCAACCTCCCTCCCCTATCTTCAAGCCCTCCTTCTGCACCTCCTCCTTCTCTGGGCCCTTCTCTTCCTTACCCCCTCACCTCCGTTAGACACTGTAAAAGCTTGGTTCTCGTTCCTTTCTTCCCTCTGGCCACCAGAACTGTGCACAATGTTGGAGACACAGTAAGAAGCACAAATGGACACGGTCCCCAAGGGCACTCAGAGTCAGGGAGGAGGAGCAGACAGGAATTCGGGAATCACAAACACAAGTAAGGCCACAGCTCTGAAAAGGAGCTCATGGGGGCTCCCACCTTCTCACTTACTCTTCAGTGCCCACCACCCCCTCCCACCCAAACAGCGTCACTGCACAGCCCAGGACCCTCGTTCCCTCTCACCTTCCGTAAACCCTCTGTAGTGAGTCTTAAAGCTCCATCTGTCTCTTCTCTGATATCCTTTCCCAACGCCCTTCGTCCTTCGGGCTCTGCTTCCTACCCTATCCGGGGAACTCCAGTGTCCTCTAGGACTCGCCTCTGCAAGCACACGATACCCCCTCCCTTGGAAGCATTTACAGTCCCACCCAGACCTCAGCCCCCACCTACTCCAGGACCCAATGTGCGTGTCTGGTCATGGCTGCCATCCCGAGCTCCAGACCCAACAAACTGGCTGTCCTCTCGCTCTGTCCACACGGGCATCCCACTGACATTTCAGCATCACATGGGCCAAGCTACGCGCCCCTCATTTCACCAGCTGTGCCTCCTCCGTCTCCTTGGTTAGAGAAGTGCATCCCAGTCCTGCCAGCCCACGGAACCCACGGAGCCCGAAGCCGGGGTGCCTCCTCTCACTCAGCCCCATGTTCGGTTCCTCTTGATCCACAGCAGCTGTGTCTCTTGCACTGCGCCCTCCTCCCTGGTCTGGTTACTGCATAATAACTGCATAATAATAGATGCTTCAAAGCTTCTGGACAAGTCTCTTTGTGCTACTGAAAACCGTTTGGCTGAAAGCAAAGGACCAGCAGGACCATTTGGTCAAAATGAATATTCTACTGCAGTTGCTTTTCTCTGAGTGTTGGTCATCTCATTGTGCCACGATGTGGTTTTAAAGACTTTTTATGCCTCTTTAGCCACTAGGAGCTGTTTATTCCCCCATATTCGGAGTTTCATTTTATTTTGTTTGTTTAAGAAGTCAAGACCTAGTATTGCCAGGCTCAGCTGTAACTAATGGCAGACACTGGGCAATGAAAAGAAAGAGTCTCCTATAAAAGTCTCATTTATAGCATTCATCTAGATAGCCTCACATAACAGTCCCTTGAAAAGCAATGTATGTGCTGCCCCTGTGAAAATCCATTTTGCAGCATGTGTGATCCTGGGAAGGTAGGGTGTCCGTCGAATCTATAAAAATCAAAATCAATGTGATTTTCCTCACCACTCTTTTCTAAATTATAAATTAAGAAAGCCCCTACTATTCACCAAGCTCATCCCTGAGGAAAAAAAAAAAAAACAATACAAATCAGACATGTTATTCTTCGGGTCTTTTTCCTAAACTTGCTCAAATATATCTGCCTATGTATACATATACAGATGCACACAATATACACTTTTTAATTCTAAAAAATGGGTTTGTGCTATAGATGCTGAACTAAATAGTTGCTTTTTATAAACTTAACAGTAGAGTATGAAAATCTTTTCCAGACAGCTCACGTAGAATGGAGTTTCTTGATTTCAGTGCTGTTGAAAATCTGGGCTGGAAAGTCTCTGTGGTGCGGGGCTGGGCTGTCATGCGCATTGTAGGATGGTCAGCAACACCCCTGGCCTCTACCCACTAGATGCCAGGACCACATCCTCTCCCCCACAGGCGACAACCGAAAATGTCTCCAGACACAGCCAAGGGCCCCCCCAAAGGGGATCACCAGTTGAGAAGCCCTGGGGTGGAGCTATCACTTCCTTTTTTAACAGCTGCGTGGAATTCTGTTCTATGAATGTACTATCATTTATTTACCTGCTCTTCAGGGCTTTCTAGCTGGCACTAGTGGTAAAGAACCCGCCCGCCCATGCAGGTTTGGTATCTGCCTATGTATACATATACAGATGCACACAATATACACTTTTTAATTCTAAAAAATGGGTTTGTGCTATAGATGCTGAACTAAATAGTTGCTTTTTATAAACTTAACAGTAGAGTATGAAAATCTTTTCCAGACAGCTCACGTAGAATGGAGTTTCTTGATTTCAGTGCTGTTGAAAATCTGGGCTGGAAAGTCTCTGTGGTGCGGGGCTGGGCTGTCATGCGCATTGTAGGATGGTCAGCAACACCCCTGGCCTCTACCCACTAGATGCCAGGACCACATCCTCTCCCCCACAGGCGACAACCGAAAATGTCTCCAGACACAGCCAAGGGCCCCCCCAAAGGGGATCACCAGTTGAGAAGCCCTGGGGTGGAGCTATCACTTCCTTTTTTAACAGCTGCGTGGAATTCTGTTCTATGAATGTACTATCATTTATTTACCTGCTCTTCAGGGCTTTCTAGCTGGCACTAGTGGTAAAGAACCCGCCCGCCCATGCAGGTTTGGCCCCTGGGTTGGGAAGATCCCCTGGAGAAGGGCATGGCAACCCACTCCAGTATTCTTGCCTGGAGAATCCCACAGACAGAACAGCCCAGCGGGCTACCGTCCATGGGGTCACAACGAGTCTGACATGACTGAAGCGACTTAGCACACACACATGCCTATCCATCAACATTCAACATCTACTTTAAAGGAGTCAGAGGGATTTGATGGTTAAAAAAATATTACAGCATATAAAGAGTCGTCATACTTTATCCTCCGCATAAAATCTGAACGGCTGTGCATCTGGTTTGTTTAAAACAGACAGGTACTCTGTGTGCATTAGGCAGCTCTATGAGTTTCTTTTATGTTTGTTTCTATGATGTAGGCATTGACAGAATTCCACCCTGTGTCAGAAAGTGACAGGTGATCTTCCAAGCCGTGATGGCGTGGGGAGATGATGCTCTCATCCGCCGTTGGTGGGAGGGCAGCCATCGGTACCAGCTTTCTGGCGGCTGAGCAATCAGGCAAAACAGATCAAGAGCCATCCCTCTGTCTAACTATCTATTTCTTGTTCAGCAAAATTAGGTGGACAGCCACGGTCGGCCCCTCCTGTTCTCTTTAGCCTGGATGAACTCAGTAAGGCTAGATGGCTCTCAAAGATAAATGCCTGGCTCTTCTCAGAAAGACAATTAATGAGCTCCAAGACTGCTTAAACGGAGATGAAATGTGAGATTAACAGACGCAGGGCCATCTATCCACCCTGCCACCAGGCTCTCTCCTTCTCCCCGTGCTGTTTTATTAGACACCGCAGAGGAAACCCACCGAATGCACCGTGGCTATCGGGTCTATTTTTGAGATAATTACAAGGTGCGGGCTTGAATCCACTTAGAGGCAGAAATGTGGGACAGAGAAGGATTAAGGTGAACTCTACCCCTTTCTCCTCTGCTGAAGATGCCCCCACAGGCTTTAAATGGAAGAGAAAACCGCATGAAACTTTCATCAGAGCCTGGTTGGCTGCTGCGGGAGCTGTAGGGCCCATGGTTCTCATTCTGAGCAGCGCCCAGTGCAGTAATGAGGCACCGTCCCCTGCTGCAGGCTCATCTCCCCACCTTCCCCCTCTACTCACCCATCTGGGGGTGGAAGGAAGTGGTGAAGGAAGGAGTAGGGAATGAAGGAGAGAAGGGAAGAGGGGGAGAGAGGGGCAGAGGGCAGTGCAGAGCAGGATCCTGGTGTTAATGATCACACTTCTCCCTCGGGAAGCTCAGAGGTCACTCCTTCACACAACTGGACCTATCCTCTGCTCTCATGACCCTGCAAACAGGAAGACCGGGACGAGGTGAAGTCACCTCTGAGCCAGTCTACCATCTCCTGTTTCCTCCCCAGCCTGCCATATCCTAGAAGGCACAGCAAGAATGCAAACCTGCAGGAAAGGACCAGGCTTGCTTGCATCGTCTCCATCCACCCCCACCCCCACCCCCGCCGACCCCCACCACCCAGCAGAGCATTTCTGCAGACACTCCTTCCGTGTCATCCGTTTCATGAGCAGAATTTCCACCTCGACATCCGAGCGTGTCCTTCACTCCCCATCCTGATGATGAAAACGACACTGGGACATGGAGCAACAATACTCATAACAGCTGCTACACAATACCCAAGCAGGTGACACACTTTGCTCCTGCAGTGGGATTAGAACCTGGATTGAACTTGGTGCTTTTCCTTGATGCCTTTCCTTATATAAGACTTTCCATCAATCAGAGGCCTCTTCCTTGCCTCCAGGAAGATTAGGGTTACTTTCTGATATCCAAAGGCAGCTGCCAAGCCAAGGCCTACAGAACAATCTCGCCCCTTTGAGGGAGGTCACATAACTCAGGATAAGGAGCCCCAGCAACACCTGGAAAGAGCCTTCCAAGAACAGCTGCCCCAGGCCCGTCGGTGGTCCAGAAGGACTCCTACTGCCCCGACGGAACCTTTCCATCTGCCCCTCACTTTCGCAGGTGCCCCTCCTTCTTCAAAGGAGATTTATAGACCCCTTAAAAGACGGACAGGGGTGAGGAAGAGAACAGTGGCAAACCCCCCTCCCCCAGCAAAATGAATTAAAATATTTAACCCTCCCAAAAAGATCACATGAAATGTGAATATTATTACCATGTCTGATTCACAGAGAATGAAAACAGAGAAGTAAAAGGTCTCAGAGTCCCCGTGGTCAGTGAGCTGGGATTCAAAGCTGCTTCATCTACTTCTAATTCCAGGTCCTCTCTTGTCCCCAGATTCTTTCACATACATGAAAGGTCATGCTTGGCCTTGTGCGGAAGGACACACGCTTGCCCTCGGGTAACTTCCAAGTGACTCAGGAAAGCAAAAAAAGATGATTTAAGCAGAAGTGGAATATCATAACAGGGAAGGAACAGAACACTCTAGATGAGGGAAGAAAGCCTGTCGACTAAGTCTCCTGGAAAGCAGATGCCAAGGGGGCATCAGGTGTGCAAAAGGCTTACTGGGGAGTAACACCCGAGTAGGGGCTCAATAGTGTCCTCTCCCCAAAAAATATGTTCAAGTCCAATCCCCCAGAACCTGTGCATGTGACTTATTTGGGGGCCCTACATCCAAAGTCAGGCTTCCCTAGTGGCTCAAATGGTAAAGAATTAACCTGCAATGCAGGAGACCTGAGTCCAATCCCTGGGTTGGGAAGATCCTCTGGAGAAGAAAATGGCAACCCACTCCAATATTCTTGCCTGGAGAANTTATTTGGGGGCCCTACATCCAAAGTCAGGCTTCCCTAGTGGCTCAAATGGTAAAGAATTAACCTGCAATGCAGGAGACCTGAGTCCAATCCCTGGGTTGGGAAGATCCTCTGGAGAAGAAAATGGCAACCCACTCCAATATTCTTGCCTGGAGAATACCATGGACAGAGGAGCCTGGGGGGCTACACTCCACGAGGCTGCAAAGAGTTGGACACGACGGAGTGACTAACACATAAATCCAAAGACAGTGTTCTTACGAGAGAAGCGGAAGGTTTGAGACAGAACAGACTCCAAGAAGAGGGTGATGTGAAGACAGAGGCAGAGACTGGAGCGAGGCAGCCACAAGCCAAGGAAGGCCTGGAGCCACAGAAGCTGGAAGAGACAGGTGGGGTCCCTCTCAGAGCTTTCAAAGGAGAACCGCTCCCTTGACTTTGGACTTCCGGGCTCCAGAAGCACGAGAGGAGAAAATTCTGCTGTTTTAAGGCACGCAGCTCATCATCATGTTTCACTGCAGCCACAGGACACTGACACAGCTGTGAGAGGAGAAGGAAGGAGGAGGACTGGACAAAGGGAGCAGCCAGGCGGGACTGCAGACCTGACCATTTCTGGCTGCCCACTGGGGACTCCAGACTCAAGGGCCCCTTAGAGGAGTCCTGTGTCAGGCAGAAACGGCCAGGCCCGAGGACCGCAGCCATGCAGTCAACAGCTGGGGCCAGGCAGAGCAGGGCAGCTCAGGGGCTGAGGCGGGCCCGGGGTGCTGACGCTGGAGGCTGTCACCTATCCACACTGCTCAGAGCTAGGTTCAGTCCCTGCTCAAAGGGAGGGTTCTGCCTCTGCCACAGCATGGACACAGAAAGGACAGCATCACAGTTCCACTCCACTTCTAAATCCCTCAGTGTGCAGCCCTACAAGCAAAAGAGCCCCAGCTTAGGGGAATCATCCTCTGTTCTGTCACCTGGCTGCCTCATTCATTTGTTCATTCCTTCCCTCGTTCACTCACATGTTCATTCATTCACTCATTCATTCCTTCACTGCACCACTATTTCCTGGGGCCTGCTGTGTCCTGGCACTGTGCTTGGTGAACTGGCAACCCACAGGAGCCAGGGGCACTTCCTGAACTCTGGGGCTTGCATCCAAGTTGGAGACACAGAGCACCTAAAAGGTGCTATTAGGTGAGGTTGGAGGGACAAGTGGGTCTAAGTTCCATCATGTTCCCTTGTTGTTAGGAGAAAGGCAACCAAAGTTTAAAATTCCTTAAAATCCACGAGTCCATTTTTATTAACATCAACCTATAAGCATCTCCTTCAAGAAACAGCAAAGGATCATAGTTAAGAAAGTGACCACTCTGCCCAGGATCACCCCACCAAGACTGCGAGTCCCTGTCCACATCTCCCAACCTCTCTGAGACTCACCTGTGTGAGGCAGAAAAATAAACATACCTGTTTCATTGGTCTCTAAGGAAATGAAATGAGATAATCCACGCAAATCCCTTAGGACAATACATGGTAAATAATGTTTAGTCTCTAAGTCACGTCCGACTCTTTTGCAAACCCATGGACTGTAGCCACGAGGCTTCTCTGGGCATAGGATTTCTCAGACAAGAATACTGGAGTGGGCTACCATTTCCTTCTCCAGGGGATCTTCCCAACCCAGGGATCAGACCTGCATCTCCTGCAATGGCAGGTGGATTCTTCACCACTGAGCTACCAGGGGAGCCCTTGGTAAATAACAGGTGCACAGTAAATTATGTATCCCCCCTCCGCCTCTCCTCTCCTCTCTCCTGCCATCAGACACCAGCCATCCCTGTGTAGCACTGCCCTCCTAGCCACACCACCCATCCGCGAGCCCCTGTGGACTCTTGCCTTTCCCCTTGTTTCTACGGACTCTAATAAATCCACAGTGACACAGAAAGCAACCGTACACAGTTAGCACATGCTGGCAGGTTGTGCTAAAGCCTTTATAATCCAACTTTGAGGAAGAGCATCTAGTATTCAATTTTTAAAATGCAATATATATTTAATGCAATATTAATATTTAACTCACTTAATGCAATATTTAATTTGATATCTAATGCAAATAAAAACAGTAAACAGATTTATTAATGATTTACACAAGAGCTTGTCTATTCTGTTTTTAAAGAGTTTTTCCGCCTAGAAGACAATTTTCTACCCCTCAGGAATTAAACACAGAAGGGCTTTCGAGCTAGTTCCTGTACGTGGGTGGGAGTTGTCATCTTCTAAGTGAGCTTGGTCAGCAAGCAGCAGCCGCGGCTCTCACGTACTCTCACAGCTAACGAGATATCCTCTGTGCTGGACGCTGGGCTGAGCTCTGGTTGAGAGACAGAAGGGGGCATATGCTCTCAGAGGACAAAACAGAGTAGGTCCACTTCTTCCACAACCTTTCAAATCTGTTCCCCCAAATAAATGTAACCCACGAAAGGTGCCCAAGGTGACGACAGACAAAGTGAGCTTCACTCGGTCTCATCCTACATGAATCAAACAACCCACCACAATGTTGAAATAACCTAAACGTCCAGCAACACAGGACAGGTTAAGCGAAGTATATCACAGTCACACAATTCAACATTATGTAACCTTTGGAAATCATGCTCCAGTGTTATGTTCAAGGACATGAAGAAATGGGCTTGTGCATTACATCTTTATAAGTGTCAGAGTACATAGAATAATCTGCTTGTTTTAAGCACATGGTTTCAGCTTTTTTAGTGACATGTGCCACAAAATTAACATTTCTTTTCTGTTCGGTTTCAATCTCTCTTATATTTTGCTGTAGTCTCCATTTTTCCCATAGTACATATTTATTGCTTTGGTATTCATAACATTATAAACATAAAACCTATTTCATCCAAATAATACCTAATGAAAACACTAGAAACTTTGGGTTAATGCTATGACTTGTCCTCCCTAATCTGAGTGACAAAGTCAAGGGCTAATTACTTTCCAAGACCAATAGCCTTTATTTTAAGGACTTATTTCTCAAGACTAGGGCTCTCTGGCCAAGCGCCCTAAACCTTCATCCCTAGGAAGCATCTAAGAAAATTTCTACAGTATTGAAGGTGTCACTGGGCTTCTTCTAGATGCCTGTATTAAACTGGGCAAGGACATAGCTCAATTAAAGAATAAATGATATCATTTGGGGGAAAGTTGGCAGTAAATATAAAAAATCCAGGACAACCTTTCCAGCCAGCAAAAGGGCACTCAAAGTAAGAAAGGACACAGGTTAACTCCAGATTGTTATCAGAACATTACATTTGTTTCAGAGTAAAAATGAAGCCAATGGTGACTGAAATCCTTTTGTTAAAATCTCAGAAACTCTGAAGAGAAAAAAGAAGGAGAGTGCAACAAATTAGGAGTTTGGGATTAATAGATACAAACTACTATAGATAAGCAACAGGATTTGCTGTCTGGCAAGAAGAATTATAGCCATTATCTTATAATAATCTGCAACAAAGTATAACCTACAAAAATACTTAATCACTGTGCTATACACCTGAAACTAACATAATACTATAAATCAAATATACTTCAACTTTTTAAATCTCAGAAATATTTAAGGTGGTGCCTCCTAGACCATTTCAGTTGAACAAAACCCCATCTGAGGATCTTAAGGAGATACTAGAAGACAACTGGTTTTCTGAGGATATTAAGTGTGCTATTCCACAGAGGCCCCCCAGGGGGCCCAATGACAGGACTCATCTCAAAGAAATGGGAGTGCCGTTGGTCAAATGACATAGATAATGAACTGACACATAAGAAATCCATAGAGTTTTTAAAGTACTTATACCAGCTTGGGAGAAGGCAATGGCACCCCACTCCAGTACTCTTGCCTGGAAAATCCCATGGACGGAGGAGCCTGGTAGGCTGCAGTCCATGGGGTTGCAAAGAGTCAGACACGACTGAGCGACTTCACTTTGACTTTTCACTTTCATGCATTGGAGAAGGAAATGGCAACCCACTCCAGTGTTCTTGCCTAGAGAATCCCAGGGATGGGGGAGCCTTGTGGGCTGCCAACTATGGGGTCGCACAGAGTCGGACACAACTGAAGCGACTTAGCAGCAGCAGCAGCATACCAGCTTGGACTAAAAAGAACTGAGATAGTACTAATAAAATGAGTCCTTCAACTCCCCGAGGGCTTCCCTGGTGGGTTAGACGGTAAAGAGTCTGCCTGCAGTGTGGGAGACCCAGGTTTGATCCCTGCATCAGGAAGATCCCCTGGAGAAGGAAATGGCAGCCCACTCCAGTATTCATGCCTGGAAAATACCATGATGGAGGAGCCTGGCCGGCTACAGTCCAGGGGGTTGCAAAGAGTCGGACACAACTGAGCGACTTCACTTTCACCTTCACTTCCCAGACACCCAAACTTCTATGGGTAGAAAGAAAGTTGAAAAATCTACTCAGCTGCAAGTATAGCCTATTTCTTATGTGGGAAGAAAGAGGTGACTCCAAGGCTAGAATCAAGATCTCAGAGGATGGAGCCAAAAGCCACAAAACTCATTCCCAGAGACCTGTTTTGAAACTTAGCCGAGAAAGGGTCCCAAGCTGAATTTCAGAATTACTAGAGCAACTGACTGCTATGCTTTCCCTTTTTTGAATGAGAACTTTCATCACAGTTATCCAACTGTTGTCTCACCATTTATTATTGGGTATAGCGGGGGAGTAGGCCATTTGTCTCTTCAGTTTACAGGTCTTCAGATCTAGAGGAACTATATGCAAGGAACCCAACTCAAGGCTCTTCATCCATATCTAGACCTTAAATAAAATTTACGAGATCCTTGGTGTTAAGCCAAGCTTGATGGTGTAATGGGAAACAGTGTTAAGGGGTCTTGGGAGAGTCAAGTGTATTTTGCAGGTGAGATAAATGCAAATAACTTACAGCCAGATAACATACTGTTTGGGCTCTGTAAACATGGCCTCAAGTCCTTTAACACCCTACTGAGATAAAGGATCTGTCTCCCTTGAGTCTCTAGCCCACTGGCCAACCTTAAAGGCTTCAGACTTTCCAAGCTCCATAATATGTGAGCCAATTCCTTTTAATAAATGTCTTATCCTATTGGTTGTGTGCAGTTCAAATCCAAAAGCTTTCTGCTGTAGAATTCCCTCTTGCTCAGTGTAGGGTTTGGGATCTATTGAGACCTTCAACTGATTGGATAAGGCCCACCTACATCATGGCTAACAGTCTGATTTACTCAAAGTCCACCAATTTAAAGGTAAATATCATCCAAAAATACCCTATCTCAGGAAAGCTCAGAAGAATATTTGACCACCTATCTAAGCACTGTGGCCCAAGTCAAGCTGACACACAAAATTAACCACCACACTGGTCCAAACGTCTAATCCAGAGGTCACAAGTCTAATAAAATAGTTATTGTTATATGTTTCTAAGTTGAAGGTTGATTGTTATACAGCAATGCAATATTAGAACACCTCTTGGAGACACTGCTTTAGGAAAAATCCCAGTGTTCTCCTGGCTTGCTGCAAGTAATAATAAATCCTTCCTTCCTCTAAAATAAAAAATAGAACACCCCTTGATACAGACTCCTACAGAGGAAGGAATGAAGGACTTTGGCCAGGCAGCTCCGTAGCTGAAACCTTGGGAGTGTGTATTCACTCCGTGAGAACACTGCATTTCACTCTAAGCAAGGACAAGGAATCAAATGCAAACTTTGCATAAAACCCAAGCTCCTCACACAGCACGGTATCACCCCAGCCCACCTCTTCAGCCCACTGCCTATGATTCTCCCTTTCACTTACCCTCCTGGAAAACACCAAACACTTCCCATTCTCTTTGAACACGATGCTTTTCCCCGTCTTTTTCCTACTTGGGAACTAAACTAAAACAGTTTGATCCCTGACCACTCTATCTAAAGAAACCCCCTAGTGAGAGACGAGATAACAAGTCCCTTCCTCTTTCCGTATGAGAACTTAACCTTCAGTTAACTTCCTTACACTGTCTCCCTGGTAACCTAATTAGCTGAGATGTCAGTTCTATTACCAAGCAACATTACCCAGCGTATAGATGACCTCTCACTGGTATGCTGCATCTGGCCTGGGAAGAGCTATAAACAGACTACAGGCACCTGATGGGACGCCATGCCTTGGATCACTGCTCTGTAATAAGATGCTCCTTGCAGCATTCCTGAGGGCTCTGCCTGTGGTCCTGTGACAAGAGATACTGGCTCCTGTGACACAGGCATCTTCTAAGCCAGGACAGAGTCACCCCTGCCCAAGGCGGAGTCATCTCGTTGCACTGGAGTGATGCTGCATGGACCACTGAGGAGGAGGAACACCTGGTGTTGCCCTAGCAACCAGCTGGGTTTCCCATCCTTTATCTTCCTAGAGCTTGTGATGCTAAGCGTGAAGCATGGAATTCTTATGAGTCTGAATGTTTAGCTGAATCTTGGAAGACCCTTGGTTCACCTCCCTTCTCCCATTATTCTCTCTTGTACCGCCCTATTTTTGCTTCACTGCACCTTTCACACTTAATTTACTAATTACCCGTTTGTTTATTGACTGGGAGCTTGAAGAGGTCAAGGGCCATGTCCATCTTGTTCACCACTGTAAACTCAGCACTTACACTATGGCTTGTCACATAGTAGGAGCTTGATAAATACTGTATGGGTGGATGGGTGGATGGACAAACTCAGAGGAGGAAGTTGCTAGAAAGTTGTAAGGGACAAAGTAAACAGAATCCAAACTGCAGAAGGTCTTATTTGAAGGGCTCATGCATGAGCAGTGAACTATCCTAAGGACCTTGGAGAGATGCAGAAGAACTTCAGGCAAAGAAGAGTAAAGTATATGTGTGCGAAACGGATGGCTAACGAGGACCTGTTGTGTAGCGCAGGGAGCTCCGCTTGGTGCTCTGGCAATATGAAAAAGAGTGGATGTGTGTATGCATACAGCTGATTCCGGTTGCTACACAGCAGGGGCTGTCACAACACTGTAAAGCAACTATACGCCAATAAAAAATTAATTTAAAAAGAAAAGTAAAAGTATATGGCTTACATTGCAGAAAGGTCATCCTGACAGCAGTGGGGACTGGGGGAGGAGAGAAATGAGAGACTCCGGAGTGTGTATGCATGCTCCCGCAGACGTGTCTGACCCTCTGTGACCCCATGGACTACAGCCCACAAGGCTCCTCTGCCCAGGGAATTCTCCAGGCAAGAATACTGGAGAGGGTTGCCATTTCCTTCTCCAGGAGATCTTCCTGACCCAGGGATCGAACCCAGGTCTTTTTGCGTCTCCTGTGTTGGCAGGCAGGTTCTTTCCCACTAGCGCCATCTGGGAGGCCTGAGATGAGCGACAGAGAACGGTTAGAGGAGTACTATGGCTAAAAGTCCTGTTCAGAGGCAGTGGGATGAGGATAAAACAGTCTCAGGAGCCATTTAGGAAGCAAACTCTGGAGCACTCGGTGACCAAATTAGACGTGGGAGGCAGAGAAATGGAGGAATCCAGAGCGGCCACAGAACGGACACTTAGGAGTCTGGACCCACGTGGTGATATTAACATAGAGAGGGACTCAGAATGGGAAAAGGGTCTAGGGGTGGGAGAGATGGTGAGTTTGACCTTCCAGCAGAGATGTCAGCCGGACAGTTGGAGCCGGAAGATAGGGAAGCTGGGCGTCAGCACAGACGGAGGTAGCTGGCCTCCATTAAACCCACCCAGAAAGCGTGGAAAGTGGCATTCTAAAGGGCCAGTGAGAACTCTAGGGTAATCTGCCACAGAAAGAAAAGCTGAAGAAAGGAGTTAGGACTGTCGCCCACCAGGCTCCTCTGTCCATGGAACTTTCCAGGCAAGAATACTGGAGCAGGTTGCCATTCCCTTCTCCAGGCGACCTTCCCAACCTCGGGTTCAAACCCAGGTCTCCTCCACTGCAGGCAGATTCTTCACCAAGTGAGCCACCAGGGAAGCCCAGGAAGGATCCTACATGGAGTCAGGGCAGACTGAGAGACGATGCATGTCTTTGATTCCTCCTGACACTGAGCCCCTACATCTATCATGGAATTGATTTCTTTCCTAAATAATAGTCATTTCTGTTTGCATCTAATCTCTCTAGATTAGAATTTTTTTTTACCATCTTTGAGTCCTCTTAAGTCCAGCACAGAGTAGGTACTTAATAACCTCTCTGTATCTGAACTGTCCCAAGAAGGGGAGGGGAATCACTAATTAGTTTCAATCCAGACTAATTGCTTTTCTAAACTCTCATATAAATCTGACTTTTAATAGGTTCTGAGAATCGATGTTTCATTATTTTTTGCCGCAGTGGAGTTTATCCCTGTTGATGGGTCATTACAAATCATCGCTCTCTGAGAGGTTCCCTTCCTATCTCTCATTTCCTGATCTTTCAGCAGGGTATCTTTGTTCTTGAGAGTGAAGGGGTAAAAAATTAAATGGGTCTT
Organism: Oreotragus oreotragus; assembly: GCA_006410675.1. Lineage (NCBI taxonomy): Eukaryota > Metazoa > Chordata > Mammalia > Artiodactyla > Bovidae > Oreotragus > Oreotragus oreotragus. The sequence goes on along the minus strand of SJYX01013080.1, from coordinate 135,345 downwards.
GGAAATTAACAACTGGGACCAACCAGACCAGAGGAAGAGACGCTTTGGTTTTCTCAAGGAGCCTACTCCAGACAGAATCCTATCACTCAAAAGGAATAAATGGAAGGCTATATCTGGGGTCTCTGTCAAACAGATATTTTCAGTATATATTTGTCATTCAGTGAGTGCCACTGTATGTCAGATGCTGGCTGAGCAATTTACATGTGACCTCATTTAACCATCACAACAATGAAAGACACGGACTATGCACCATAGACAATGATGAGTCCCATTTTCCAGATGGGAACACTAAAGCTCTGGGAAGCTGAGGAGCTCACACAGGTCAGGGAGCTATCAAGTGTCACACTCCTGCCTCACAGCCTGTCCACACTCCCACAAAGCATGCTGTGCGTCTCTGGTGCATATGGTTCAGCTCTGAATCACTGAGGCCTCAGAGGAGCCCACCTGGAAGTTGCAAGGAGTCCCAGAGCAGCCCCTACACAAATGTCACCCTGGAGTAAGCATTGCGGCAAGCTTCCTCCTGACTCTGACCTCAGACAACAATCCTTTCTCTTCTCCCTGGCACCAAGATTCCCCCGTAGAACTGTTTGTGTACAGCCAAGCAAAACACTGCACCCTGGAGAGCAAAGAAAGATCTGACGCCAAAAAGGCCTCTCCCACAGTCCCCTGATTTCAACCACAGCAGGGTCTGAGCATGAAAGAACCATCAGAAGGGAAGCTCCGAACTGGCTCAGGTTCTCTCAGCTGTCTACATGCCGAGGCGGAAGGAATCAACAAGCAATAAACCTGCCTCAGCCACCTCACCAGAAAAAAATGAGGGTTAGTCATTCAGTCATTTACAATTCTTTGCAACACCATGGATGTAGCCCACCAGGCTCCTCTGTCCATGGAATTCTCCAGGCAAGAGCATTGGAGTGGGTAACCATTCCCTTCTCCAGGGGACCTTCCTGACCCAGGGATTGAACCCTACATTGCAGGCAGATTCTTTACCATCTGATCCACCAGGGTAGCTCCCCTTTGCAAATCTCAGGGTCTGTGGATGTAATCAGGACCCAGAGCAGTAGGCTGGCCGCACGTTATTCCACTTGCATTTCCTTTCTGGGTGAGAGTGCCAGGAGGGAGACAGCAGAAGCTGCAGTGGCTGGGGATCCAGCAGGGGCAGATTCAAACCCTGCCTCCTACCCAAGCCTCAGCTCTCTCATCTGTGCAACGGGGTTCATTATAGCACTCCTGCCTCCTTAGATACTCGGAGCTAATGCCTGGAGGGCATATATTTATCCCGGTGCCTCGTGAGCCATGCGACCTCAGCAAAGGGTTGTTGCTGTTTAGCCGCTCAGTCATGTCCAGCTCTTTTGCGGCCTCACAGACTGTAGCCACCAGGCTCCTCTGTCCAGGGGATGGGGTTTCCCTGGCATGAACACTAGAGTGGGTTGCCATTTCTTTCTCCAGGGGAAACTTCCCAACCCAGGGATCGAACCCACATCTCCTACATTGGCAGGTGGATTCTTTATCACTGAGCCACCTGGGAAGCCCAGCAAAGGGTAGCTGTTATTATCTTCACACAGATGGCAAGTACAGAACTATGCAAAGGTGTAGATAAATTAGGAAGGAAGATGTAAAAGGCCTCCGGGTGGCCCACGTGCTTCCACATCTTTCCAGCTCAACATTAGACTATGTAAGGAGCACAGCGCAGACCTGCCCGAATCCTGACTCTCTCCACTCTGTCCCTGTGGATCCTGGGCAAGTTACTTAACCTCTCTAAGCCTCATAGAGTTTAGGGTCTAGTGTGAGAGAAAGGTAGACAAATAATGATGCAAGTTAACGTGTAAGGAGAAAGTGAGATGTGTGCTACTGTGGGAAAGGGAAGGAAGGCAAAATGATTGTGAGTGTGCAAGATAACCTAGCAACCTGGGGGTGGACTGCCTGCCCGGGTGATGGGCAGCAGTGCCGGAGACTTCTCAGAGGAAGCTGGGGTGAGTCAGAGACAGTCAGGTAAAGAGGCTTGAGGGAGCATTTCAGGCAGAGGAAAGTCACATGCAAAGGCCCTGTGGTGGGAAGGAAGATGGCCTGGATACAAGTTCCAAGCTGAAATTGGAGGAGCAGACAGCAGGCAGAACCTGCTGGCTTCAGGAATGAATGTCTGAGAAGGCAGCACTTGATTTAGCTTTTAGCTCTTGATTTAGCCCAGGTGCTTAGAGCCATGCCGGGCACATCAATGGAGCTCAAACAATATTTGCTGAACCTAAATGTCCATCAACAGAGGAATGGATAAAGAAGGTGTGGTATTACTGAGCCATAAAAAGGAATGGAACTGGATCATTTGCAGAGACGTGGATGGACCTAGAGACTGTCACACAGAGCGAAACAAGTCAGAAGGAGAAAAACAAATAGTGCATATTAACACATATATGTGGAATCTAGAAAAATGGTGCAGATGATCTTACTTGCAAAGCAGAAATAGAGACACAGACACAGGGAACAAACACATAGATGCCAATGGGGGAAGGGTGTGGTGGAGGAACTGGGGGATTGGGACTGACATATATATACTACTGATGCCTGCCTGCAGGCATCCAACTCTTTGAGACCCTACGGACTGTAGCCCACCAGGCTCCTCTGTCCATGGGATTCTCCAGGCAAGAACACTGGAATGGGTTGCCATNGGAACTGGGGGATTGGGACTGACATATATATACTACTGATGCCTGCCTGCAGGCATCCAACTCTTTGAGACCCTACGGACTGTAGCCCACCAGGCTCCTCTGTCCATGGGATTCTCCAGGCAAGAACACTGGAATGGGTTGCCATGCCCTCCTCCAAGGTATCTTCCCAACTCAGGAACCGAACCAGCATCTCCTGCGTCTCCTGCTTTGGCGGGTGGGTTTTTTACTACTAGTGTCACCTGGGAAGCCCATACGATTGATGCCGTGTATGAAATAGGTAACAATGAGAACCTACTGTATAGCTCAGTGCTCTGTGGTGACCTAAATGGGAAGGAAATCCAAAAAGGAAGGGACGTGTGTATACATACAGCAGATACACTTTGCTGTGCCGGAGAAACTAACACAGCACTGTAAAGCAACTGTACTCCATTAAAATTTAATTTAAAATAAACAAAAAATTAAAATGAAACATCAAAAAATGTATTTGCTGGACTTACGAAGTATGAGCTCATATAGTTTATTTTTAGCAAGTCAGCCACCTAGGGGTGGATGCACCTTGCATCCCTTTGACCCGTGGTGGGTGGGCAATGCCAGAGGGGGTTCAGGGCATCTAGACTTTCACCACTCATGAGGAGCCACTGCCCAGGGACTTTAATCCAGCCTCCCGCTGGACCAGAGGCACAGCAAACACAGGTATGCCATGGCAGGCCTTGGAAAGTGAGAAGCTTTCTTTGTGAGGTGATTTAAGGAAATTCTACACTTAACAGCCCACATAAGAGAGATGTTTCTTTCCCAGTTGTTCATTATATTTCAATGAATAGGCCCGTTTTGTGGTAAAATGTCCCCAGAACACCTAACTCAGGTTTTTTGCCTCTGGAACACAACGTGGCAGTTCCCTTCTTAGACTCAGTTAAGAGTGTGGGGTCGGGGAATGACTTAATAGGAGGTGGCCCTGAGACCTTAAATTGGGTCCAGTGGTGGTGGAGACATGGTGTCTGTGTCTAATATAATATCCCGCAGAGCTGAAGAAATGGAGGTGTCGTTCTCAGAATCTCAGAAGACTAGGCTGTCCCTCCTGACAACCTGAACACCTCCTAACTTAGGAACCTGAGGTCAAAGGGCAGCTGCAGTCCACAGTTTAGGAACTGAACTCCGTCACACATCACTTCCCATGGCTGCCATGGGAAGACCTCATAAGACCCCATAAGACTGCACCACCAGCCTTAACTCGCTGCACAAAGGCTGAGACCTGACCCAAAGGGAACAAGTCCATTGAATGGCAGGCAACCAAGCAGTCACTCTGTGCAGACTGAGCGGGAAGAGGCCATAGTCTGAGTGGATGGCCAATGAACTGAAAAGTCGCCGCAGCAAAGGGTGGTGGCCGCCGCTTTGGCCCTGGGCGTCCATGCACTGGACACCAGAGACTCAACAGTGAGCAAGGCCAGATGGCCACTGGCTGCAGAGAGAAGGGTCAGGGGCGGGGGGATAGATACACTGTGAGAGAAACCGACCGCAGACTGCACAAGCCGGCAAGAGAAAGGGGCACAGAGAGGGCAAGTCACAGACCTAAGGCCACACAGCTGTGCCCCCGCCAGGATCTGAGCCCAAGCCTACCCCCGGTCTACTGAGTTCTTGCAAACGCACACACTGTTCTCTGCAGGAGGAGGGCAGGATAAAACTGCTCTTTTTGTTGTTCGGTCGCTAAGTCATGTCTGACTCTTTGCACCCCATGGACTGCAGCATGCCAGGCTTTCCTGTCCTTCACTATCTCCTGGAGTTTGATCAAAATTGTGTTCATCAGGTCAGAGATCAGCCAAGAGGTATCTGCGGTACTTGCAGCAGCAGCATCTTTGTCACTAATGACAGTGTGTTTTCTTTGGGATTTCACCTTGACTGACTGTGCAGATGTGCCAGGAAATGTCCCAACGGCTCGCCCCACTTATCCCAGTGATCCCCCCATTAGAAGTCTATGTGGGAGTCATTATTAACCTACATTACAGATGATACAGCCACTCCCTGGTGGAGCCAGGGTGTGTGCCCAGGGCTGTATGCTGCCCAGGACCACACAGCTGCCTGGGACGTGACTTTCCCACTGGACTGAGCCCAGCAAGAGGTCAGCAAGGCTGCAGGAAGGGAGAGAAGGGACCCCAAGGACGTTTCAGGAGATGAAGTGTCAGCTCAGCCAGGGGACTATTTGGGGAGACGACCAGGGACGCTCAACAGGCTAATGAGGTGGAACCTTCCAAAATTCTTAGAGACAAGTGAGGACAAAAAAAAGGAAGTAACACGTCTAGTTTTTGCTTCTGAGTCTTGAGAACTCCTGGATTTTTCTATAACTGCTAACATCCTCCATCCTTCTGGCCACATCCCTGTTTGGATTTTCTGAGTGTTTCAAAGCCACCACATTCTCTGATGCTTTGCCAATGGAAGCCAGAAACCAGATCATCCTCCCTTTTACCTGACAAATGACTCCACTTGAGTGTCAGGTACTCAACTTCTATTGTCCCCTTGATGTAAATCATCAGTTGGAATTGTTACATTTGTGGCAAAATTTGTCTTCCTTCATTCACCATTAATGTCTTATAAGGGCACAGTACAAGCCTGGACCAAGTGGGTTTTGCCCAGGGTAAAAATTCATGTTCAAAACCCTTTACATACATCAACAAAAATCAATGTGATTGTCAATGGGTCTTTCACTTGTTTGGGCAATAAAGATTCTTTAAGCTAAATGTTTTTACTCCTTACATTTTCATTCCAAAAAAAAAAAACTGTAGGAAAGATATTTTATTCTGCAGGTGACAGAACTTCCCTTGTTTAAAAGCAATTTAGCATATAGGAATGGTCAGAGTGTTCCTCATTAAATAGTCCAGAAACATTTCATGGAAATGATCCAAACTAGCTGAGTTAAATGGATAAAGACATAGCACCCTGTAAACATGAGTGTTGAATAATCGATTGGTGAGTTCAAGAGACCCACCAGGGTTACTAAGACGATACTGCAGAAATTGAAGGATGAATGCTGGGCGGGTCATGAATATTTTTCTCCTCTTTTGACTGTCTCCATGTCAGGAAATTCAAAATTTCAGGAAACAGATATTCACTGATGAAGGAAGGATTCAAGACATCTGTAACTGAATGCTTGTTCTGAAATCTTTCATCTATCCAACAAATTTTGACTGCCTCCTAAGCAGTATACACTATGATGGTCCTATAATGCCTGCGTGCTAAGTCACTTCAGTCGTGTCTGACTCTTTGCGACCCCATGGACTGCAGCCTGCCAGGTCCCTCTGTCCGTGGGATTCTCCAGGCAAGAATACTGCAGTGGGTTGCCATGCCCTCCTCCAGGGATCTTCTGGGCCCAGGGATCAAACACTTGTCTCTTATGTCTCTTGCACTGGCAGCCAAGTTCGTTATCACTAGTCCCACCTGGGAAGGCCGTATGATGGTCCTTCAGTCCAGTCGCTCAGTCGTGTCCGACTCTTTGCGACCCCATGAATCACAGCACGCCAGGCCTCCCTGTCCATCACCAACTCATGGAGTTCACCCAGACTCACGTCCATCGAGTCCATGATGCCATCCAGCCATCTCATCCTCGGTCGTCCCCTTCTCCTCCTGCCCCCAGTTCCCCCCAGCATCAGAGTCTTTTCCAATGAGTCAACTCTTCGCATGAGGTGGGCAGAGTACTGGAGTTTCAGCTTTAGCATCATTCCTTCCAAAGAAATCCCAGGGTTGATCTCCTTCAGAATGGACTGGTTGGCTCTCCTTGCAGTCCAAGGGACTCTCAAGAGTCTTCTCCAACACCACAGTTCGAAAGCATCAATTCTTCGGCGCTCAGCCTTCTTCACAGTCCAACTTTCACATCCACACATGACCACAGGAAAAACCATGGCCTTGACTAGATGGACCTTAGTCGGCAAAGTAATGTCTCTGCTTTTGAATATGCTATCTAGGTTGGTCATAACTTTTCTTCCAAGGAGTAAGCGTCTTTTAATTTCATGGCTGCAGTCACCATTTGCAGTGATTTTGGAGCCCAAAAAAATAAAGTCTGACACTGTTTCCACTGTTTCCCCATCTATTTCCCATGAAGTGATGGGACCGGATGCCATGATCTTCATTTTCTGAATGTTGAGCTTTAAGNACTTTCACATCCACACATGACCACAGGAAAAACCATGGCCTTGACTAGATGGACCTTAGTCGGCAAAGTAATGTCTCTGCTTTTGAATATGCTATCTAGGTTGGTCATAACTTTTCTTCCAAGGAGTAAGTGTCTTTTAATTTCATGGCTGCAGTCACCATTTGCAGTGATTTTGGAGCCCCAAAAAATAAAGTCTGACAGTTTCCACTGTTTCCCCATCTATTTCCCATAAAGTGATGGGACCGGATGCCATGATCGTTTTCTGAATGTTGAGCTTTAAGCCAACTTTTTCACTCTCCACTTTCACTTTCATCAAGAGGCTTTTTAGTTCCTCTTCACTTTCTGCCATGAGGGTGGTATCATCTGCATATCTGAGGTTATTGATATTTCTCCCGGCAATCTTGATTCCAGCTTGTGCTTCTTCCAGCCTAGCGTTTCTCATGATGTACTCTGCATATAAGTTAAATAAGCAGGGTGACAATATACAGGCTTGACGTACTCCTTTTCCTATTTGGAACCAGTCTGTTGTTCCATGTGCAGTTCTAACTGTTGCTTCCTGACCTGCATACAGATTTCTCAAGAGGCAGGTCAGGTGGTCTGGTATTCCCATCTCTTTCAGAATTTTCCATAATGTATTGTGATCCACACCATCAAAGGCTTTGGCATAGTCAGTAAATGATGGTCCTAGGGATACCCTTAAAGGAGAGACACAACTCCCACTCTTAGAGAGCTCGCAGCTATTGGAGGCATGTATAGCTAAAAGAAAATGGCAAATTTTATGAGCAGGCATCACACAGAGACACAGGAGAGGGGGAAGGAGAAGTCGGGGATGAAGTCCTTCCATCAAACACCGTGTCCTGTCAATTCTCACTTCTAAATATTTCCCAAGTGAGTCCTCTTCTCGACACTTCCCCTGATGTTACTCTAGTCTAAGCCACAAGTCACTCTACTTGGACTGCCATAACAACTTCTTAAAGAGTTTTCAGGCTTCCCTGGTGGCTCAATTGGGTAAAGATCCTGTCTGCTTATATGGGAGACACAAGAGATGTAGGTTCCATCCTTGGGTCAGGAAGATTCCCCTGCAGAAGGAAATGGCAATTCACTCTAGTATTCTTGCCAGGAAAACTTTATGAGTTGCCAAGAGTCAGACATGACTGAGCATGCATGCACAAAGAGCTTTCTGGAATCCATTCTGGTTCCCCACATACACCCCCACAGTGCTACCAGCGTAACCCAGAAGGGTTCAAAGTATACATCTGATCATCCACCACCATCAACCTCTGCCAATAAAAAGGAAAGGAGGGCGAAAGAGGAGAAAGAGGAGCCGGAGAGAGGAGGAGGTAGGGTGCTTTCCCAGAGACAGCCCTGAATTGCTGGGAACTTTCTGGCATGTGATTCTAGGCAAGAGCCTTCAGCCTTCCTTTCCTCAGCTACAGACTAAGGCTAAACATGCCAGAGGTTGGGCTAAACAAAAATTGCCAATATTCAGCTCTTCCTGACTTACAACAGTGACATTTTCACGTGGTTCCACTGGATGCCTCCATCACAGAGCTGCTGTGAGATGAAAGGAGATGAGCACGGTACCTGGCATACAGGGATGCTCCTCGAACACTGGCTGACGTTTACTTCCTGATTCCTCCCTCTGCTCAGTCCTACCTTCTTGCTTTGCAAAACCCCCTCTGGCCATTTTGTGAAGCCAGGCTGCCAGCTCCATGGACATTTGGGTTGGAGGGGCACCCAATGGCCTCCTTCTCCTCTTGTTACAGCCCATCAGTGGAGCGATCTTTATTTCTAGCCACTTCTGCAGAGCTGACATCTGCCTAGCACAGAGGAAAATTGTTTCTGCCACATCCTCCAATAAGAATGATTTTCTTCATGCTCCGTTTGTCTACAACTGTCTTTCCGATCATTCTCACTGTTAGCACATGGTCTACATGCTTGAAATTCAGTCAGAGGAACTGGGTGAAATTTATGATCTACTGACTACTGAAGCTCCAAGCCATCAGATTTGAATATAAATGTTGGAATGAGGTCATCAGAAGCAACAGGTAGCAAGACAGCCAATCTGCAGATTTGCATGGCGCAAATCCATACTTTAATCTGCTGCCAATTAAAAATATCGATCGGACAACTATGTTAATTAATAGAACACAGAAATTCTCCCAGCCTTTTATTTTGAGATTATAATTTTTGATGGAGTTTCAAATGCCTCAATGTCACTATTAATGTCAGCATTTTCTCAATAATGCTCTGCTCAAACAGAACAATTCATTAGTGCTAAAACCAATTTACTGGAATGGGCTGAGAATCGCCTCGGTTTTCTCTATTAATGTAGTACAAGATGAAATATTTCATGAGCCGCTGGTTGACATGCTTGACACTTCCTCTCATACCGCTTAGCTCACTCAAGGTGGAAAATCTCCATTTGGAAAACGAGATGCAAGGGACAAAAAAGAAAAAAAGAAACAGGGCTTTAAAAATGGTGTACTGCCCTTCAAAATTGAGACAGTACCCATCAATATTTTCTAACAAGCTTACCTCTTGCAAGGTAATCCTCAAGATACATGAAATCTTTGGAGCAAAAGGCTTGAGATGATACCTGACTCAGAGTCATTGTTAAATAAATATTAGCGATTAATTGGGGGAGGCAGGAAGATTAGAGAGGTTGGGATCATAGACCATAAGTCACATGATGAAGTCAAAACCCATCCCTGCCATGTCTTAGGAGATTTAGAGAAAACTCTCTATGCGTGAGGTTTTCTCCTAACTCTGAAACGGGCATTATTCTAGCCTATTATTTTATTAGTTTCCCGAGGCTGCCATAACAGGTTATGACAGACTCGGTGGCTTACAACCATCGTTTACCCTTGCACAGCTCTTTCTGGAGGCCAGAGGGTCCTCTGAAAGCTCTAGGGGAGAATCCTCCCTGGCCACTTCCAGCTTCTGGGGCTCCTTGTGTCCTTGGCTGGGGGCCACATCACTCCAGTCTCTGCCTCTGTCTGTCTATCTTCTCAGAAGGACACTAGATTTAGGGTCCACTCTAAATCCAGGGTGATTTCATCTCTAAATTATTAACTAATTATATCTACAAAGATTTTTATTTCCAAATAAGGTCATATCCCAAGGTTCCAGGTAGATTTGAATAGGGGAGGGAAGGGGGACACTATTCAACCCACTGCAGAAGGAATGATATAATATGCTCTGTGGGATGGCAAGGAGGATTAAATTAGAAAATTGTACATAAGGTGTTTGGCCAGGAGTTCACATACAATGTATATGTGTTAGTCACTCAGGCATGTCCAACTCTTTATGACCCTGTGGACTGTAGCCCACCAAGCTCCTCTGTCCATGAGATTTCCCAGGCAAGCATACTGGAGTGGGTAGCCATTCATTCTCCAGGGCTCGAACCCAGGTCTCCCACATTACAGGTAGATTCTTTATTGTCTGAGCCACCAGGGAAGCAGGGTTCAGTAAAAAGAGCTAGATTTGGGACTTCCCTGGTGGTCCAGAGGCTAAGACTCCATGCTCCCAATGCAGGAAGCCCAGGTTCAATACCTGGTCAGGGAACGAGACCTCACATGCCACAGCTAAGACCTAGCACAGCCAAATAAATTTTTTTAAGAAAAAGAAGAAGCTAGTCATAGAAACAACTATTCTAATGTACACTTCCCAAGCCCGCTTGGCTTTAAAGAGCTGCACATCCTCTAGGAAGCACAGCCATCTTCGCTTCCCTTGGTTATCTGGTTTTTCTCTCCCCACTTTCATGCCCAGTTTGGGTCATTATCATCACATCAGCAGTTTACCTTTGCCATCTCTCCTCTAAATGCCTTGCAATGCTTCCCAGAGACACCAGAGGGGGCTGTCCTACAGGCAGGTAAGTTTGAGTGCTCATGGGCCCTTCCTGTGGTAATGTCCATCCCTTCTTGGCTTCCCAGAGCCCCCAGGACAGAGCCTAAGCTCTCTTGACCTCATGATCTGACCCTGCCTCCCCCACCAGCTCCGGCTCCACCTCCAGTCTCCTTCTTGAATGTATCCCCACCAAGTCATGCTCTACTTTGCACTCTCAGATAAGGCATCACCTCCTTCAGGAAGCCTTCCTGGTTTGAGCCTCCAGGTCTGAGGGGAGTGCCTTGTTGTGTATTCCCTTTCTACTTCTATCAAAAACCTCTGTGTGTGTGTGTGTGTGTGTGTGTGTGTGTAGTGTAATTGCTTGATTACATGCCTAGCTCCTCAGCCACAGGAAGAGTCTCTTACAGTCAAGGATGGTGTCTTACCATTGTGTATTCCCAACACCAAAACTAGAGCCCAGTTCAGTGTGGAAAACTCGGTGAACAAAAGAATCAACAAAAGAGTTCTCACAGCTCTACCTACAAGAATCTGATAAATATGAGATTGAAACTGTGGGTGTCATTTAATTAGGGACCCACTACCTGGTTTTCTTGTGGCTCAGGGCATAGCCAGAAGAGTCCAAACATTATCAGAATGATGGCCCAAATCAAGACACCAGGATCCTGGAAAAGACTTGAATTTTCACATTCAATTTGTTCATGGAAAGCTATATCTATACTTGCATACACACATACACAAGGAGCAAAGAGGAGCTTGCTGCTTGGGAGGAGTATGACAAAGTGAGTTGGGAAAATGTGGTCTTAACCAGGACTGATGCTGAAGCTGAAGCTCCAATACTTTAGTCACCTGATGTGAAGAGCCAACTCATTGGAAAAGATCCTGATGCTGGGAAAGACTGAGGGTAAGAGGTGAAGGGGGTGACAGAAGATGAGATGGTTGGATGGCATCATTGACTCGATGGACATAAATTTGAGCGAACTCTGAGCAAAGCGTACAGGGAAGGACAGGGAAGCCTGGAGTGCTGCAGTTCGTGGGGTCACAAAGAGTCAGACATGACTGAGCAACTGGACAGTAACAACAACAAACCAGCCTTGTGACCTCTGAAAAATCACTGAAACTCTCTAGGCTTCAGAAGCCTCATCTATTAAACAGGTGGGTCAGTCTAGAAGACGGACTCGGAAGCATCTCATTCTGTGCCTTTGAAATTCACATAACTGCCTTTGAATTCATCCCCACCACCCACGCCAACAACTAAATTTTTTAAAAAACATATGCTCAGCTTCCTGAAAAAGAGATCCATTTGTCATGTGGTCCCTGGCCAGGTAGAGCATGGCCTCCAGCCAATCCTGCTGCTAAACCATAACCTCCAGAACTTCGCAGGAATAAAATATTGACTGTTTACCCAGAGCCATGGAGAGTTCCACTTTGGCCTCAGCCAAAAAGCTCCTGGAGAAAAATGAACATTGCGTATTCACTGAACTCCCCTGCAAGTCGGAAAAAAAAAAAAAAAAAACACAGAGACCCTAGTTCTTTTAGATTAAGGCTAAAATAACTCAACTGAAAATTTTTTCAACTGAACACAAGTCATCTTTGTCTCTGAAGCCTTATCTGTGCTCTCCAATATTCTGATACTTGATAAGAATTCTTTCTAAAGCATTGGGCTACATTGACAGGCAGGTGCCCTCTAAGGAACCTGAAGGGGAGTATCTGATGGGGAGGGGATTTTGTGCCTGAGATCAAAGCTCAGACCAGAGAACCGAAGGTCCCAGGATTACAGGGTCGTGAGAGGACCAAACACAATGGTGGTGTGAACAGATACTGCGTCTGCCAAGCGTTGCACAGTTTCCAATGGTCTTATTACACATTTTTTCCAGTGATATAGTCAAACTTATATCTAACATGACATTCACTCGAGGAGGATAAATCATTCTGAATTTTTTATCATCTCCCCACATTATTGAACCAATTCAAATACTATCAAATGGTGGTAATGGCCAAACTAATATCTTCAGCTCTGGCATTTATCCTGAGCTACATAATATGATTCCCAGCTGCCAGTTTGACACTGCTGCTTGCATACCTACTCAGATAGTGTAAAGCCTAAACCAAACTCTCCATTTCCATCTCAGTCCCCACCCCAAACGCATGCTCTTCCCGTCTTTCTCATTTCAGCAAATGGCACCACTCTCCACCCAGCTGCCCAAGCCGAAAACCTCAAGGACATCCTTTTCTGTGTCTCCTCATCCCTGGTGTCCAGTTCATCAGTGAGTCTCACTGGTTCTGCCTCTAAGATATACAAGTTGGGTATGTTCTCCTGATTCAAACCACTATGGTCCGTGGTACCCACAAATAATGGAATATTACTCAGCCATAAAAAAGAACAAAATAATGCCATTTGCAGCAACATGGATGGACTCATACTGAATGAAGTACATTAGAGAAAGATGAATACCATATGATCCCACTTATATGTGGAACTAATAAAAAGTTACAAGTGAACTTCTTTATAAAGTTTATAGAGTTTATTGACTTATTTATAAAGTTCAAAGAAATGGAGTCACAGATGTAGAAAATAAACTTGTGCATACCAAGGGATGGCAGGGGGTGCAAACTGGGAGACTGGGATTGACATATACACACACTATATAAATACACAATAGATAACTAATAAAGACCTACTATATAGCATAGTGGAGAAGGCAATGGCACCCCACTCCAGTACTCTTGCCTGGAAAACCCCATGGACAGGAGAGCCTGGTGGGCTGCAGTCATGGGGTCGCTAAGAGTCAGCACGACTGAGCAACTTTCTTTGCGACCCCATGGACTGTAGCCCACCAGGCTCCTCCCTCCATGGGATTCTCCAAGCAAGGGTACTGGAGTGGGTTGCCATTTCCTTCGCCAGGGGATCTTCCCAATGCAGGGATCGAACCCGGGCCACCTCTGAGCCACCACTGAGCCACCAGGCCTCCTTCCAAAGTCATGTTATGCGCCTTCCTGGCTTAAAGGTCTTCAGCACGGGATTCCCCATTACATGTAAAATCCAGTCCAGCCTCTGCACCATGGCCTCTAAAGCAAGGTGGGTTTAGTCCCTGACTACCTGTCCAGGATCCTGCTGGCTCCTCTTCCTGACTCTGAGGGCCTGGCCACACTGGTCCAGCCCTAGCTCACCCAGCTTGCTGCTGCCCAGCCTTCCCCAAGGCTGGCTCCTTCCAACCCTGCAAGTTGGGCTCAATGTTATCGTCTCAAAGAGCCTCCCCTGGTCGCCTATCCACAGCAGAATTATGTGTCCTCATTGCTCTTGATCACATCATTCTGTTTCCTCCACAATATTTAGTATCATTGGAAGTTAGCTTAATTATTTATCGGACTTCCCTGGTGGCTCAGCAGTAAAGAATCCACCTGTAATGCAGGAGACCCAGGTTCAATCCCTGGGTCGGGAAGATCCCCTGGAGGAGGAAATGGCAACCCACTCCAGTGTTCTTGCCTGGAGAATCCCATGGACAGAAGAGCCTGGCGGGCTACAGTTCACTGAGTAGCAAAGAGTCAGACACGAGTGAAGCAACTGGTCATGCACACACACACATACTTATTTATTACTTCCTTCCCACCTTCCCACTCGCACTCCTACTAAAATACTAGCTCTAAAACAACCCGTCCTGACATTCTGATCACCTCCCATTGCTGAGGAAGGGACCCTCATCCTCAATGATACGGGACACCTGGCCCTGGACAGGGGCAAGCCACACATGTGCTCACCGCTGGAGGAGGAAACCTGTGTAGTAACAGAGGGTGGGGTGCCCCCTGGTTCCTGCAGAGGAAGTGATGGGCTGGTTGGAATAATTTTGCAGGCTGGCAGGGAACTGAAGACTCTCAGGTGGAGGAGGGATGGTCTGGCTGGCGGGGTGGATGGCATTCCCTGCTGGTCAGGGGCATATCTGACAAGGGCAGGGGAATCCAGGGGGGGTCCAGGCAGCACTTGAAACTTTAAGCTTTACCATACGCCTGTCCACTGGTTTATGTCCATTGCCTGCAACACTGCCTTTATAAACTCTGGACTAATGAAGGAACGAACCCCAAGCAATAGGCCCTCCCTCTCCCCCACCTCTGGCTTGACTATGTGGACACTTTACGACTCAGAAGGTGGCTGAGGTGGCGGGGTGGGGACTACGTACGACTCTGCTTTCCTGGGCTGCCCCTCCTATGAACGGATCTTCCTTCAGTTTTATCACCTAACCAGCTTTGTTTCTTTTGGATTCCCTGTGGATCGGAAGCGTAAAATCTATAAAAGAGAAGATCAATGCAATCTTTTATTTAAACTACAAATGTACAAGTGTTATGGCTGAAGCATGAGTCTTCTATCCAAGAACCTGTTCAACATTTCCATTTATTTTTCATCTGAACCATTTCATTCCCGGTACTTTTACAACATGGAGACTTGGTCAGACTTTCTGTCTGAATATTCACCCATTAGCACTAGAAGGGGAAAAAAAATACATGCGAATATAATGTTCAAAAGCCAATGAACAATGCCCCGTCATCATTAGTGCTTCTAATGTATATTTCAGTGGTTCTTCTAATACTTATTTTTAATATGAAAGAAGGGCACGCTCGTTAGAGAAGACGAAAAATACAGAGCATAAAAAAGAACAGAATAATTTCTCGCAGCCCCACCATCCAAATTCAGCCACTGGGGGATAGTTTCTTCTGATTTTTTTTCTAGGCATAATTATCTTTAACAGAGCTAGATTTTTACAACATTGTGTTTTATTTTTCACTGATATCAGAGTACCACTATTTTCTATTAGACTCCTTAACATCACCATTTTTAACGACAGTAAGAGTGCATCCACTGGATGGGCCTTGCGTCCTAGCGATTCACCTGAGGTTGCATATTTGTGTTGTTTGCAATTTAGGTTGTTGGCAACATGAAACCAGCTCTGAGCACATTTTTATTCGTAAAGCTTTTATATTTAGGATGATTTTCTTCTAAGAAATTCTCAGACTCTCTGGACTAATGTTACAGATATCTTTAAGGCGTTTGATCTGTATTATCAAGTTGTTTCCCAAAAGAGATGTGGAAAATTACCCTTAAAAAAAAAAAGGAACAAAAGGGGTTTGCTTTTAAGCAGAGGGATATTGACTTTGGTTCTCCCTCTTCTGTTCCTAAGGATTTTTTTGACATAATTCAAAAGAATCTTTCGATGCCTTACCTCCCATTTCTTTCCTATGAAATTCTCACCCATGAATTTCCATTTATCACCACAGAATTCTGAGTCAATGCATTTTCCTGCTACAGTGTGTAAAAGTTCACAATCCAGCCCTGCGATGCAGGCAATAGCTCAGGCCGCAATCCCAGATGCCAGATTTAACCAATCAGAATGCCTGTCTCTTGCGGTCTTCTAAGCATGACACTACACTGCCAGCAACAGGGGTACGTACATATCCAGGGCAGAAAACTCAACATGGAAAAAACGACTCTTAAGATTGACTTGGCCTGCAATGAAATTAAAAATTCAGTTCAAAGAGTTTAAGTGATCCGAAAGAACTATTTTCTTTTGGTATTTCAAATATAGCTCTGTCTTAGATGCAAAAAAAAAAAAAAAAAAGGTGAGTTCTGAGGATTCCTTTATCTTTTCAAAAAAAGCACTTTTTAGTAATGGAGCCTGAAAGCAAAGAGCTTAGCGGAGAGAAGCCCAGGCTTTTGTACAAGTCTGAATCACTCAGTTAGGCAAAGTGATGGGAATTTCTGACCCTGAGTCTTCTGCAGCCCTGGACCCATCCACCAAAACCAGTGCCCACACCTTGAAATCAGGGGAACTGAACTCCCAAATGGCCTCTTTTTTCCTGACATTGTTGAAGAAAAGCAACACAGGGCAGTCTAAGTCACTAGCCACTGTTTGAGTGATCCTGGGTGGGGATCAGAGCACAAGCCCCTTCCCAGACAAAGGAGGGAGGAAAGTATTGGGCCCTCTCATGCCGCATTGCCCCCACTTGCCCTCTTTCCCACCCCCCGAAACCCCACCTCTACCCCCTTCAACCCCCCTCCCCCCGCCAAGACTGATCCTCCAAAGGAGATTTTCTAATTTGTTCTCTACTTAGATATGAACCTTTAAAACGTTCCCTGTGAGGGGCAGTCTACAGCCATGTGCCAAAAGCCTTCAAAGAGCTTCAAATTTCTAAGGAAATAACCTAAGGTATGTACCCAGACTGAGGCACCAGGGTTGGCCATTGCAATTCTTGCAATTTTTGTCAATTCCCAGTTGACAAAAACAGAAACAACCAGAAATGGAGAGCTGGCCGAATAGATTGTGTACCTGTGTCCATACAGTGGAATGCCATGTGATCTCTAAAAACTAAGTGACAAAACACTTAGTGGTTAAAAAAAAAAGAAAAGAAAAAAGAGGCCCTGGGTGTTGCCTGTGGGGGCCACCCAGAAAAGGAGCCTGAGGGGTCCAATGTCTGACCCCAGTGGTAGCGGGGGCTTTGTCAGCCTGCCTAAGTGAAAGTCGTTCATTCGTGTCTGACTCTTTGCGACCCCATGGACTGCAGCCCGCCAGGTTCCTCTGTCCACAGGATTCTCCAGGCCAGAATACTGGGGTGGGTAGCCTTTCCCTCCTCCAGGGGATCTTCCTGACCCAGGGATCAAACCCAGGTCACCCACNCCTGTCTCTTATACACATCTAGATGTGTATAAGAGACAGCAACCCCCCTCCCCCCGCCAAGACTGATCCTCCAAAGGAGATTTTCTAATTTGTTCTCTACTTAGATATGAACCTTTAAAACGTTCCCTGTGAGGGGCAGTCTACAGCCATGTGCCAAAAGCCTTCAAAGAGCTTCAAATTTCTAAGGAAATAACCTAAGGTATGTACCCAGACTGAGGCACCAGGGTTGGCCATTGCAATTCTTGCAATTTTTGTCAATTCCCAGTTGACAAAAACAGAAACAACCAGAAATGGAGAGCTGGCCGAATAGATTGTGTACCTGTGTCCATACAGTGGAATGCCATGTGATCTCTAAAAACTAAGTGACAAAACACTTAGTGGTTAAAAAAAAAAGAAAAGAAAAAAGAGGCCCTGGGTGTTGCCTGTGGGGGCCACCCAGAAAAGGAGCCTGAGGGGTCCAATGTCTGACCCCAGTGGTAGCGGGGGCTTTGTCAGCCTGCCTAAGTGAAAGTCGTTCATTCGTGTCTGACTCTTTGCGACCCCATGGACTGCAGCCCGCCAGGTTCCTCTGTCCACAGGATTCTCCAGGCCAGAATACTGGGGTGGGTAGCCTTTCCCTCCTCCAGGGGATCTTCCTGACCCAGGGATCAAACCCAGGTCACCCACATTGCAGGAGGATTCTTTATCAGCTGAATCACCATGGAAGCATGTCAGCCTGCCTACCCTGGCCAAAAAAAAAGCTGTACCTCTGAAGACCGCTAGAGTTGGCGGGGGTGAAAAAGGGCCAGCTTTCCACAGGCTGGGGCACAGGGAGCACCGCTCCAGCCCAGGTGACCCTGCCAGCCTCACATCGGCAGGGAGAAGTGACCTGCTCCTTGGTGGATAGGAGTTCCAGCCCCGCCCCTTCCCAGCTATGAGCCCCACTTGTCCCAGACGTCCCAATCTGGAATTTCCTTAATTGGAATCACTGTAAAGTTACTTTAACAGAATATTGCTACTTTGGAAAATGTTTTAAAGCCCAGTATTGATAGAGTCAATGGATATGGCATTTTAAAGTGGGAAGGAGAAATAAGGGTATTGGTGCATGATTCAGAGGAATAGAGGTGGCCATCAGAACTTAATACAGAGTGCTCCAAACCGTTACCTCCAGTGTGTGGGTCGAGGGTAGGGGCACGTAAGAAAGTTTTTCTTCTAAAGCAATACACTCGTGCACTTCTTGACTTGCATAGCACAGACATGTTATATAAGGTGAAAAGTGAAAGTGTTAATCGCTCAGTCACGTCAGACTCTTTGTGACCCTGTGGACTGTAGCCTGCCAGGCTCCTCTGTCCATGGGATTCTCCAGGCAAGAATNACACTCGTGCACTTCTTGACTTGCATAGCACAGACATGTTATATAAGGTGAAAAGTGAAAGTGTTAATCGCTCAGTCACGTCAGACTCTTTGTGACCCTGTGGACTGTAGCCTGCCAGGCTCCTCTGTCCATGGGATTCTCCAGGCAAGAATACTGGAGTGGGTTGCCATTCCCTTCTCCAGGGATCCTCCCGACCCAGGGATCTAACCCAGGTCTCCTGCACTGCAGGCAGATTCTTCACCGTCTGAGCCACCTCCAGTGTGTGGGTCGAGGGTGGGGGCTCATAGGAAAGTTTCACTTCTAAAGCAACATACTGGTGCACTCCTTGACTTCCATAGCACAGACATGTTATATAACAACAACACAATTTTAAAATGAAGCTTTGACACACAGGACATACATCAGATTCTCTGCCTGTCTGCAGATGGGAGTCAGCTGGGGCCAAACTCTGATGCCTGAGCACCGCACTCCCCTCAGCTCAGATTTCAGATCGGATGGGTCTGGGGTGGGCCCAGGAATGGCTCAGTTTGAAAGCTCTCCTGGGGGACTCCAATGTGCTGCCAGAGCTGAGAACCACTGCCTGCTAAGAGCAGTACTATCTTCCCCCTAATGTCTTCCATCTCCTAAATATCCCATCCATCCATGCAACAGCTATCTATTGAGCACTTCCTGTCCAGACACTGGGGGTCAGGTGGTGGACAAGAGCTTTACCAAGGGACTCACCGTGCAGAGAGGATGGTGCAGGAAGTCATTCAGCAAACAACTCACTCATTCATTCATTTTTTTAAAATTTTATTTATTTTAATTGGAGGCTAATTACTTTACAATATTGTATTGGTTCTGCCACACATCAACATGAATCCGCCATGGGCATACACATGTTCCCCATCCTGAACCCCCCTCCCACCTCCCTCCCCGTACCATCCCTCCGGGTCATCTCAGTGCACCAGCCCCAAGCATCCTGTATCNTTATCTGTCTCTTATACACATCTAGATGTGTATAAGAGACAGGGCATACACATGTTCCCCATCCTGAACCCCCCTCCCACCTCCCTCCCCGTACCATCCCTCCGGGTCATCTCAGTGCACCAGCCCCAAGCATCCTGTATTGAACCTGGACTGGTGATTAGTTTCTTATATGAGATTATACATGCTTCATTCATTCATTTTAATCATGGCAAATGCAACCCAAAGAAGAAAGGGTATGAGAAAACAGTGCATTATTTTTGTACATCTGGAGGAAATGGATGATATTTTTAAATTCACCTTTTTTTTTTTTAATCCCTTAATGACTCTGCCCCTCCCTTTCCCAGAGACTGGAGGTCAACGGCTCTGTCCTTCCTGAAGACGCCATCAGGAGCTATAATTCCATCTCCAAGCAAGGGCTGGAATCCTGCCCCTTAAGCCATCATGAGCTACAACCATAAAATCCGTGTCCTGCCACCTTGGCAACTGGCCAGAGTGACTGCATGCTGCATGCATATGGCTTAAATTCTCACCCCAGCAAGGAGTGGAAAGAGCAGACAGCAAGTGTGAATGAGGACCTTTCACCCCCAAAAAACATGCCTGCCTCTAGTGAGGTTCTGATATGACACCAGCTTGCAGTCAGGGTTTCTTTTTGAAATTTCCACAGATTCCTCCCCAGCCATACCAACCATCCTAGACAGCCAAGGAAGCAATGAAAAATATGGGTCTCATTAATCCAGGGATAGCTAAAGGGGGCCGTCCATAAAATTGGGGCTCTGGACATCCACAGTCACCACCCCCTGACCCGCCGTGTTCTCACTTTGAGAAAAGCAAAGTGATTCTTTTTGTTTTGCCAGTTTATTTTTGCTGGAGGGGGGTGGAAAAAAAAAAAAAACCAGCGAAAACTAAGAAAAATCTCCCTGGTTGTAAACTACAAGTATAAAATGGGAAATCAGAGAAAATCAGCACCCTTAACTTAATCCAGAACCAATAAGGAGCAATAGAGAAGGCTAATGGCCAGCAGTAAACACAGGTACGTCCTACAGTTGACTCGCAGGGGCTGGACGGAGACCGAGGCGGCCGGGAGCTTGCCGCCAGGGCTATTACAGGCTAATTTGGTTAGCAGCAACGACAGGCTCCTTGTAGCGAGCACCTGCCTCTTCCCATTTCATCTCATTTTTATCGTAACCATGTTTTTATTTTCCCAGGCCAATTCGATTCTGCCCCACGCTTGCAGAATTGCGTTTTTCAGATTTATGACACGAAAGCTTTCAAGTGGTCGTGATGTCCAGGCTTCCTCACGCAGATCTCCACAGCCCTTCTCTAGATCTGAGACCACACGGTCCTACAAGGGGCTCCCTTTCCCAGAACCCCAAGGTCTCAGGGCCACAGAGGCTCCAAAAGAAACATCTCTGTTCCCTTCATGAGAGAACCATCTGTGGTCATAACTTCCCTCCTTTTCTCCCCCGCCCCCACCCCACGCCAATCGACTGTATCTGTAGACACTTCCTGTCCCCAAACTCCCTTTATTATTATAACTCATCCAGGACTTTAGTCCTAAGAGAATTGTGGCCTTGGGTGGGAGAAGGTGCTGCCCCCTAGAGGAAGCTATGGGAATCTGTGGGGTTGATTTTGGTCGTCAAGGTGATTCTGGGGACCCATCTGGCTTTTAGGGAGCAGAGAAGCTAGGGACAGACCCACACGCATTGTCCTGTGCAACTCTGGATCGGCCACCAGACAGCCTCAGTGGAAAATGAGAATAATAAAGAAGGCTGTTTAAAATTATCTTCACTTATAGGACTTCCCTGGTGGCCCAGTGGCTAAAAGTCCACGCTCCCAAAGCAGGGGGCCTGGGTCCGATCTCCAGTCAGGGAACTAGATCCCACATGTGGCAACTGAGACTGCACATGCCACAACTAAGACCCAAATAAATAGTAAATATTTAAATATGTTTTTAAATGATTTTCACCTAGAACCTAACTCTATTTCATGTGTAGATGCAAAGTATGTTTGCACGGTTGAAATACACACTGTTCAGACATGACAATAAAAGATTGCACTTTATGCCATTTAGAACTTGACCAACGGCTGTTCAGTATTTTGGGGAGTCAAGTCACCAAGGAAAAGACAACCCATGTTTCCAAGTTACAGGACAACGGGTCAGCATTGGCAGGTGTCACAGTCAGAGTGGATCAGAGTGCCTAGGCTTTCTTATATGCTCACAGCATTCTGATGGGGCTCTCATCCCACAACATCGTTTAAAGAAAGGGCATAACTACTACTCATTTGGACGCTGTCATCTTAAATCCCGATATCCATTAGAAGTAGACTGGAGAGCAGTTATTCATCATGTCTCCGCCATAACTGATCATTTACATATTGAAGTACCTCATTATAAATCACTTTCTTTCATTTCTCCTTTATATTTAGGGCAAGATTTCTTTTGATGCTGTGTGTAAAAGTGAGTTTACACACCTTACACACCTTTATGTTCTTCAGGATAGGAAAGGGTTGAGGTAGTATTTGTTCTAAAACAAGGGCCTCACAAACAGCCTGCATTGCTTGCATGCAGACACTTTGGCCAGGTAAGGCTGGCCCTGGGCTCTGACCACTAGGCGCCTGGAGTCACCCTACCTGAAAGTCCAGCTTTCACACCCGAAGCTGGGCTTGCCCTTTGAGCCCAGGACAAAGTCTTGAAATCTCTTCCCACTCTTGCATGTGCTGCCTCCCCTGGCCTATGCCCAGCCCACCTGTCCATCCTCACCTTGCCTCCCCAGCTCACCACACCCTAGCCACCTCTCCCTCTGACTATTTGTCAAACACTATGCTCCTTCCGACTCAGAACCTCTCCAAAAGCATCTCCATAACCTCTCCTCCAGGACTGTTCCTAGATGAGTGAGTGAGTTAAAGTCGCTCGGTCATGTCTGACTCTTTGCGACCCCATGGACTGTAACCTGCCAGTCTCCTTTGTCCATTGAATCCCCCAGGCAAGAATACTGGAGTAGGTAGCTGTTCCCTTCTCCAGGGAATCTTCTCAGCCCAGCGATAGAGCCCAGGTTTCCTGCGTGACAAGTGGCTTCTTTACCGCCTGAGCCACCCGGGAAGCCCGTTCCTGGCTAGCTCCCATTTTCCCTCAGCTGTCACCCTCTTTGACCCGCTTCCCCTGACTCTCAAACCCAGGTCAGGTCCTGCCACCTGCCTGCATTTCTTGCAGAGCAGTGACCACGACTGTAATATGATTATCTGCATGACATCTGCCTTCCTCCACAGCTCGGTGCCCCGAGAAAGGGACTTCCCCCTACCTTCTTCCTCACTGTGTGTTGAAAGTGTTAGTCACTCAGTCGTGTCTGACTCGCTGCAGCCCCATGGACTGCAGCCTGCCAGGCTCCTCTCTCCCGGATTCTCCAGGCAAGAATACTGGAGTGGACGGCCTTTCCCTGCTCCAGGGGATCTTCCTGACCCAGAGATCAGACCCGGGTCTCCAGCATTACAGGCGGCTTCTTTACTATCTGACCCACCAGGGAAGCCCCTCCTTCCTCAATGCATCTCCCTAAATGGATGGTGACCAATCTATAGATGATGCTAAATAAATGCTTCCTCATGTGTGAAATCCAAACCCACTATGCAAAGTTCCTAAGATAATAACAGCCTTCTACCTCCCTGTGTGGTCGGTGCAATGGAAAGCTGCCCCAGATGCCCACTGGATGAAGACTTTCTAGGAAAATCTTCACAGGGACATTGGCCTCCTGAGCAGGGACCTGGGTCTGCTCCCATCACTGATGTAACCCCGGCAGCTGACACAGTGTGTGGCCCAATAGGGACCCAATAGATACTCATCCAACCAACTGATAACCACCCCAGGCTAGACACTGGCACAGGTTTCTTATCGATAACACCAGAATTACGGTGCAGTGGGGCATTTGAGATGGTTTCCACTGCCCATCCCAGGCAGGGCTGAAACTTCCAGGCCTTTGTGGCTGCCCATACCTTATTACCATGGGCTCCATGCAGGACCACGGACTGCCGACATGATCACCCCACCCTTGTCAGAGATAACACCTGCTGAAGAACCCCCATGCCCCCCAAATCCTCCTGAAACCCCCAGATGACTGAGTCTAAGGATCCTTGCCACTTTGGAGTTATCCTTCAATAAATACCCAGAGCCTGAGCATCTGACCAGCACAGGGATTCACGGGGCAGACTGACCCCAGTGCAAGCAAATCCTAACACAAAGGACCAGAAGCCGCAGAGAGCTCGATATACACCCCGCCTCCTGCCCACTCCCCAGAGCCACTGCCTTAAGCAAAGAGATTACAGTGTGTGAATCATTATGAAAAGGCTCCCGCTGGAGACGATGAAAGGAGAACAGAGAGAAAGCGGTGCTTCAGTGGTCAGACAGGGGCAGGAGGCTGATTTTACTGGCCCCTCCCCACCCAGAGAGCCAGGAGTGCCTAACTCCTTCATCGCTAAGCAGATCCTCCTCAAGGCTTCCCATTTAAAAAAAAAAAAAAAACTCACACTGATGGTGGTCCTGAAGCAAAGGACACCTCCTGCTTCTCTCTTATAGGGACAAGCCAAAAAACAACCTTGTCGAACAAACAAAACACTGAAGGTCCAGAAGAGATGCTTCCGTGTAACTGTGTCTAGGCATATGGTTCTCAACTTGGCTACCCTCCCAAAAAGTCATACATCACTACAAATTCTTATATGTGCTAAGTCATTTCAGTTGTGTCTGCCTCTGCAACTCTATGGACTGTGGACTCCCCTGTCCATGGGATTCTCCAGGCAAGAATACTGGAGTGGGTTGCCATGCCCACCTCCAGGGGATCTTCCCAACCCAGGGATCAAACCCAAGTCTCTCACATCTCACTGCATTGGCAAGAGGGTTCTTATCACTAGGGCCACCTGGGAAGCCCACAAATTGTTATATATTGAATTCTATTCAATAGAATAGCTGAGACATCACTTTGCCAACAAAGGTCCGTATAGTGAAAGCTATGGTTTTTCCGGCAGTCATGTACAGATGTGAGAGATGGACCATAAAGAAGGCTGAGCACTGAAGAACTGATGCTTTCAAATTGTGCTGGAGAAGACTCCGGAGAGTCCCTTGGATAGCAAGGAAAACAAAGAAGTCAATCCTAATGGAAATCAACCCTGAATATTCATTGGAAGGACTGATACTGAAGCTGAAGCTCAAATAATTTGGCCACCTGTGAAGAGCTGACTCATTGGAAAAGACTTTGATGCTGGGAAAGATTGAAGGCAAAAGGATGAGATGGTTAGATAGCATCACCAACTCAATGGATGTGCATTTGAGCACACTCTAGAAGATAGTGAAGGACAGGAAAGCCTGGTGTGCTGCAGTCCATAGGGTTGCAGAGTCAGACACAACTTAGTGACTGAACAACAACAAAATTCAACTTCTCTTGAACCCACCAAGCTCTCAGCTTCCTCTCCACCTGGTGCCCCATCTCCCTAGAGAAATCTTCCCAGCTCCTCCTCTCCCATCAAGTTTCAGCTTAAATATCACCTCCTGCAGGAAGCCTTCCCAGACCTCCCTCTCCTGGTCCCTCTATCTCAGCAGGCTGTCTGCTTCCTTCATGGCTCTCAGGATAATCTGAAAGCTTTTAATTGAACTGCTTGACAACTGTCTTGCTGTAATTTCCCTACTAGAATGCAGCCAGCAGGGGGGCAGGAACCGTGTCTCTCAGTCACCCTGGAACGTTGCTGGCTCAGCTCAGTGTCTGGCACTTCACAGGCACCCACTCAGTTGTGGCTGAGTAAAGGACTGAAGCTCTGTTGGGGACACTTGCTACTTAATCCAGCCATGTAGTCATCCATGTATTCACCCTTACAGGGGTAACCACGCTGTGCAGGGGCTGTGCTGGGTGCTTGAGCCACACTGTGAGTCATTCCCTGAAGCCAGGAGAGACAAGTCCACATCTGTTTGGCTCAAGAAGTGTGCCCAGGGTTGTTTCTGAAATAGGGACAGTGCAGGTAAGGCTTCCCACCGTGTACACACACACACACACACACACACACACACACACTCAGGAAGCCTATTGCAGCCCCCAGGGCTCCCCTGCTTCTACTCCCCAGGAGACAGCACCCTCAGGCAAAACTGCCTCTGCAGTCTAACAACACTGCAAACCCCTGAGTCTCACAGTGTCCGTGTGGAGGGCAGCATCTTCTAGTCAATGGTTTCCACTCTGGGCTGACTCTACTTGTGCTTGTTAATTTTAAGTGTTAACTTGGCTGGACCATGCTGTCCAGATAAGTGGTCAGATGCTATTCTGGATGTTTCTTCTATGAGGATGTCTGCAGATAGGATCAATGTTTACATCAATGAACTTTGAGTAAAGCAGACTGCCCTTCATAACGTGGGTGGGCCTTGTGCAATCAGCTGAAGATCTAAGTAGAACAGAAGAATGGCCTCCCCAGAGCAAGCGTTCTGCGGCAGACAGCTCTTGGACTCAGATGGCACCATTGGCCCTTCTGTGGCTGCAGCCTGACAGTCCACCCTGCACACTGCGGGCTTCTCATCCTCCATCAGCATGTGGGCCACTTCCTTAAGACAAGTCTGTTTACACACACATACACAGGGAGAGAAAGACGGGCACACCCTGCTGGTTCTCTGGAAATCCTAATACCTCTCAAGGGCTCCAAGCTTCCCTCCAGGTCACAACTGGCCCCAGACACATCAGGAAGATCGAGAACGCGGGGAGGGGATGGCTGGCTCCCGAGCCTGTGCATGACACACTCCCGGGGAGAGACAAGAAAATAGGGAAGCACCCATGAGCGGAGGCGGGGTGCTGAGGGGCCCTGGGACTGGCCCCAGCTGGATAACTACAGGGATTGAATACAGGCATTAACCACTCACCCAGGCATGACCTTGGGCCAGTTTCCTCACCTGTAAAAAGGGATTATTTCAGCTTCTGGGCCCTTGAGTTGCTTGTTGCCCACCTGTCCTGGCCCCCATCCCCAGAACTGTCTGATGGTAATGGGGTCTGAGAGGGCACCTCCTCACAAACGCAGAGCCCTTGGCTGATGAGTAGCCACTCCCCTGGGGTCAATCAGGAGAAGTTTATCTGCCCTCCTCCCTGGAGCAAGAACAGAAAAGGCTGCCGGGTAGCTCTTTGCTCTCCAGAGAGCCCACATTAGTAGCAAACAACCTGGTAAAAAGCCATCTCAGGACTCAACGCCGAGCAGGTAACAGCCGCCTCCTCCAGCAAAGAATTCAGTAATGAAAAGAGAGAAGCGTGTTTCTGCATCATCCATAGCATCTCCAGAGAGGAGGGAGCCCGGAGCGCCTTGCTGACCTGAGGAGCTCCTTGCACGGAGCTCCTCACAGCTACCCTGGCAGCGGCTGCAAACACTGGGTCGAATTTGAGTCTTTTAGATTCAGTGTAATTGCTTCTTTTATCTGATGGTTTTAAATTAGTTATTCCTTTCCAAAGAAACATGCAGCAATTCTCTTCTTTATAGACGTCCTAATCAGATCGGGAATTCGGGGATACTCCACACACCCTTATGATATTCCACACACCCTTATGAAGGTGTGGGTCCCTGTAAGTTCCCTCAGACACACAGCAAACCAATTCCTCGGGTGGGACCACAAAGTAAGTCCTCCTGTGTGTGTGCGTGCTAAGTCACTTCAGTCAGGTCCAACTCTGTGTAGCCCTCTGGACTGTAGCCTCCCAGGCTCCTCTGTTCATAGGATTCTCCAGGCAAGAATACTGGAGTGGGTTGCCATGCCCTCCTCCAGGNCCTCGGGTGGGACCACAAAGTAAGTCCTCCTGTGTGTGTGCGTGCTAAGTCACTTCAGTCAGGTCCAACTCTGTGTAGCCCTCTGGACTGTAGCCTCCCAGGCTCCTCTGTTCATAGGATTCTCCAGGCAAGAATACTGGAGTGGGTTGCCATGCCCTCCTCCAGGGGATCTTCCCGACCCAGGCATTGAACCAGCATTTCTTTACATCTCCTGCATTGGCAGGCAGGTTCTTTACCACTAGCGCCTCCTGGGAAGCCCCTGAGCCACAAGGGAAGCGCCAAGTCTACACGTGTCCTGAATGGAAGTGGGTGGGTTTGGAGTCATTATAACTTCATCTGTTAAGAAGGGACTCACTTCAGGGAAAAAGAATCTTTGAATTTCACTTGAACATTAAATCAGTTTTAAAGAAGCAAGGAGGCACAAAGGATTTCGCCTTGGCGCTTTAAGCCTCACTGCTTTCTGCCAGTACCACTCCAGTCCTCACACCCACCCCCTGCCTTCTTCTCCCACAGGTGAAACGAATTCGAGGCAGCCACCAGGTTTGCATTAAGGCCCAGGAAGGCACGCACTGCTGCACCCACGGGAGGTTTGGGTTTGGGATTCCTCAAGGAGCAAAAAGCGTATCATTAAGAGCTGGAGTGAGCTGACTCGAGTCTTACCAAACCCTCTTTCAGGAATGAGGCAAGGAGTTTCAAGACCAGCTGCGAGGGGTGGATAGCGGAAACGAGCGAGTATGTGGTTTCACTCCACTTATGCACAAATGCTCCACAGAAGCCCTTTTGTGTCTCTCCACTACTCCTGCACAGAACCCCTGCTCTCCACAAACACTGCTCTGCTTAACCAAATACATTTGCCATATTCAAAAAGAACAGACATAGTCTCTGCTTCTTGCATGTGGGGGCCACGATGAAGCAGGGGAACCCCACGGTTGACTTTGCACCAGGGTCCGCTTTGATAAGGAGCACCACTGCATCCTCTTTTCCTGAGAGTGTCGTCAATGCAACAAGAGATTTGGCAGCTGCAGCAGGGAAGGGACCCCATCATGCAGCAGGTCAGGGGCCCAGACAACACTGCCTGTAGACCCTGGACCCACTTTCCTCTCCAAACCCAGATTCTGGCATGGCATGCATCTTTCCACTTGGTGCGATTATGGTCCTTGAGAGTATCAACTCTGCCCCAGTAAAGCTAACTGAAGTGCTCCATAGTAAGAGTTTGCCTGCGTGCTAAGTCACTGCAGTCGTGTCTGACTCTTTGTGACCTCATGGAATGTAGCCCACCAGGCTACAGGCCTGGGATTATCCAGGCAAGAATACTGGAGTGGGTTGCCGTGCTCTCCTCCAGGGGATCCTCTCGACCCAAGAAAGGAACCCCATCTTCTACATCTCCTGCATTGGCAAGCGAGTTCCTTACCACTAGCACCACCCAGGAAGCCCAACAGTAAGAGCACAGGGAGAAAACACTTTACACAAAATTCCAAGGGACAACTCTATAAGGCTCTATGAAATTCAACCATCTCCCCTTCTCAAAGACTCAGACAGCCCTTTCCTCATAAACAAAGTATCCTCACACACACACACACACACACATCCAGTGACTACAAGAGAAAGCATTCAAAGTAGAAAACTAGTTTCACTTGACTAGCAAAGAGGTGTTTAGTTTCTTTACCCATCTGACCAAAATTTGCAGAGTGTCCACTATGGGCAGCCCACTGTGTGAGAAATCCAGATGGATCAGAACCTGATCCTCATGGAAACAATGCTCCATCAGAGGGGGGAAAAAAGCGGGTGGGGGGGGGCATGAGCAAATAATTTCAAGCCATCATNAAATTTGCAGAGTGTCCACTATGGGCAGCCCACTGTGTGAGAAATCCAGATGGATCAGAACCTGATCCTCATGGAAACAATGCTCCATCAGAGGGGGGAAAAAGGCGGGGGGGGGGGGGCATGAGCAAATAATTTCAAGCCATCATCCAGTAGGAGATGAGGTTGTTAAGATGGAAATAGAGATGTTTACTGCCAGCATCTCCTGGGAGAAAAAAGCAAAACCAGACCTGAGGAAAGTCCGTCAGAATTCTAACCTGCCTGATGCAAGCACCAGCAGCCCCAAAAGCATCTTGAACCTCCGTGAAATGGGATTTTGCACAGTTGGTATTTTTAGAAATTTTTCATTTCTTTTTGCAGTCCTGATTTGGCACAGAGAGATGCACACCTTTTACTCTCCAGACGAAAGAGACACAGGGCTTCCCAGGTGGCACTAGTGATAAAGAATCCACCCACAATGCAGGACACACAGAAGATGTAGGTTCAATCCCTGGGTCGGGAAGATCCCCAGGAGGAGGGCATGGCTACCCACTCCAGTATTCTTGCCTGGACAATCCCATGGACAGAAGAGCCTGGCGGGCTACACTCCATGAGGTCACAAAGAATTGGGCATGACTGAAGTGGCTTAGAACAGCACAAAGAAACGCAAGTGGAACTTCAAGTTATACGGTAGAAAACCCAGAAGGAAAAGTCGCGAGCACATGACGTCATGTGACCCTGTACCTTAAGCGCAGAATGGACACATAGCAGGGGAAGAGAAAGGTGATCCCAGTGTGGCCATTCCCTCACTCCCCAAAGAGCCAGCCAGGGGGTCCTTAGCATATACCTAGGGATAAGGCTGGCCCATGCTGAGTCCAGGCTGCTGCTGGACAAAGGCATGTTTTCACTGCAGGTCAGTTTTTGAGGGCTTTCTCCATCATTTTTCAGCTCTGTTCCCAGGGAACAAAGTAGAGTTATCACCCCTACTTTGTAGACGTGGGAACAAACATACCCTTATTTCCTACATGGAAGGCAGCACAGTGCACTGACTGGGACAGTGGCCTCTGACCCAAGACTGCCTGGGTTCAATAACCAGCTCCACTGCTTCCTAGCTCTGGAGTCTTGGAAAGATGCTTAACCTGTCTGTGCCACTGTCCCGCCATCCGGACCCACAGAATTGCCAAAAATGTCAAGCACTGAAATTATCATCTGGCAATGTAAAACCTCTCCATAAATGGGAGCTACTGCATGCATGCTAAGCCATTTCAGTCGAGTCCCGCTCTTTGAGACTCTATGGACTGTAGCCCGCCAGCTTCCTCTGTCCATGGGATTCCCCAGGCAAGAATACAGGAGCGGGTTGACATTTCTTCCTCCAGGGGATCTTCCCAACCCAGGGACCAAATATGCGCCTCTTAATACCCATTTTAAGTGGGTTCTTTATCACTAGTGCCACCTGCGAAGCCCAAAGGTGATCTATTATTTTACCCACCACTAAATAGGTTACGCTGCTTTCCAAAATCACATTAGGTAGTGGCGGACTTAGAAAACAGTCCAAGTTTCATATTGCCCAACTCACTGGATTTTTTAAATTGAATTCTGCTGCTTTTTTTCAGTCCTCCTTTAAAGGAATATGGTAAACTCCCTCTCGCACGCACAGGCTCAGCCATGCTTGTACAACATAAAGGCACTTTCTGACCATAGATGTTTGATCACCCGACGAAAACTGAGCCAATCTGATTCCCTAGGAATTTGGAGTTGAAACAAGAGTCCAGTCTTTCTGACTGCTGTCTTGAACGGGGGCCACGAGAACTTGAGAGCTGTTGATGGCAGCTGTTTCCTGTCATGTAGACAGGAAAATGACAAGTCAGCCTTCGCCAAGAGAGGAAAATGTGCTCAGTGCACAGAGAGCGGCAGTGATGCAGGGTGGAGGGAAAGAGGAGCAACCTGGGTCCCCAGGAGCTCTGGTGCTGGCTCCTCAGACCTAGCTGGCGCCCAGACTTCAGGGTTCCCAACACACTTCCTGTAGTGACAACAAAGGCTGTTGTTTCCTTAGGCTACCACAGTCTGGTTTCCATAGTTGCAACCAGAGTCCTAGGGCATACTGGAGACGCCCAGTTACCTACTATGTGTGCATAGTTCATGAGTCACAAGGATCAGGAGATGACAGTGTGAGCACCGAACAGGAGCAGATGCCTGGGGACCTCTCTGGACATCAGTCTCTTTTTCCCCTGCCGGTGGCATCATTAGAAACAGCCTAAAAGTCCTGGAAAGAACATTAGTGTGGTGAAAGTGTGAAACTAAAGTCTGGGAGTCCCTGAGGAGGCAGTGTGACCTAGAAGAAAGGGTATAAGCACTAGAATAGAAATATCCACTGTGTGACCTCAAGAAAGTTACTTCATCTCTCTGGGCTTCAGTTCAGTTCAGTCGTTCAGTCACGTCCAACTCCGGAGAAGGCAATGGCAACCCATTCCAGTACTCCTGCCTGGAAAGTCCCATGGGCGGAGGAGCCTGGGAGGCTGCAATCCATGGGGTCACTAAAAGTCAGACACGACTGAGCGACTTCACTTTCCCTTTTCACTTTCATGCATTGGAGAAAGAAATGGTAACCCACTCCAGTGTTCTTGCCTGGAGAATCCCAGAGACAGCAGAGCCTGGTGGGCTGCCGTCTATGGGGTCGCACAGAGTTGAAACGACTGAAGTGACTTAGCAGCAACAGCATGTCCAACTCTTTGCAACCCCATGGACTGCAGCACACCAGGCCTCCCTGTCCATCACCAACTCCCGGAGATGACTCAAACTCAAGTCCGTCAAGTCAGTGAGGCCATTCAACCACTTCATCCTCTGTCATCCCCTTCTTCTCGCATCTTCAGTCTTTCCCAGCATCAGGGTCTTTTCAAATGAGTCAGTTCTTCGCATCAGGTGGCCAAAGTATTGGAGTTTCAGCTTCAGCATCAGCCCTTCCAATGAATATTTAGGAATGATTTCCTTTAGGACAGACTGGTTGGATCTCCTTGCAGTCCAAGGGACTCTCAAGAGCCTTCTCCAAAACCACAGTTCAAAAACATCAATTCTTCGGCGCTCAGCTTTCTTCACAGTCCAACTTTCACATCCATACATGACCACAGGAAAAACCATAGCCTTGACTAGGCGGACCTTAGTCGGCAAAATAATGTCTCTGCTTTTGAATATGCTGTCTAGGTTGGTCAGAGCTTTTCTTCCAAGGAGCAAGCATCTTTTAATTTCACGGCTTCAGTTACCATCTGCAGTGATTTTGGAGCCCCCAAAAATAAAGTCTCTCACTGTTTCCCCATCTATTTGCCATGAAGTGATGGGACTGGATGTCATGATCTTCGCTTTCTGAATGTTGAGTTTTAAGCCAAATTTTTCACTCTCCTCTTTCCCTTTCATCAAGAGGCTCTTTAGTTCTTCACTTTTTGCCATAAGCGTGGTATCATCTGCATACCTGAGGTTTCTGATATTTCTCCCGGCAATTTTGATTCCAGTTTGTGCTTCATCCAGCCTGGCATTTCGTATGATGTACTCTGCATAGAAGTTAAATAAGGAGGGTGACAATATACAGCCTTGACGTACTCCTTCCCCAATTTGGAACCCGTCTGTTGTTCCATGTCCAGTTCTAACTGTTGCTTCGTGACCTGCATACAGATTTCTCAGGAGTCTCAAGGTGGTCTGGTATTCCCATATCTTTAAGAATTTTCCACAGTCTGTCGTGATAAACATAGTCAAAGGCTTTGGCGTAGTCAATAAAGCATAAGTTAATGTTTTCTGGAACTCTCTTGCTTTTTCAGTGATCCTGCAGATGTTGGCAATTTGATCTCTGGTTCCTCTGCCTTTTCTAAAACCAGCTTGAACATCTGGAAGTTCATGGTTCATGTAGTGTTGAAGCCTGGCTTGGAGAATTTTGAGCATTATTTTGCTAGCATGTGAGATGAGTGCAATTGTGCAGTAGTCTGAGCATTCTTTGGCATTGCCTTTCTTTGGGATTGGAATGAAAACTGAACTTTTCCAGTCCTGTGGCCACTGCTGAGTTTTCCAAATTTGCTGGCATATTGAGTGCGGCACTTCCACAGCATCATCATTTGGGATTTGAAATAGCTCAACTGGAATTCCATCACCTCCACTAGCTTTGTTTGTAGTGATGCTTCATAAGGCCCACTTGACTTCCCATTCCAGGATGTCTGGCGCTAGGTGAGCGATACCTTTGTGGGTATCTGGGTCATGAAGATCTTTTTTGTACAGTTCTTCTGTGTATTGTTGCCACCTCTTCTTTATATCTTCTGCTTCTGGGCCTCAGCTTCTCAGTAAACGAGGATATGGTGTCTATGAAGTCATATGGGGGTTAAGGAATGTAAACTGCCTACATATACTAGGCATGCTTTAAGCACTAATTATTGTTATTATAGGCTATAACCATTTATTATGTTAATATAAATAAAATTGACATCCCCAAATGTTATTTTATTATATATTAACATGTCCATACATAATAAATCATTGATCTTAATATGGTGTGGAACACCCAACTAACAGGAAAAGCGAAAACATTGCTCAGGGAATATTTTGACCAAATCTGTTTTTTGGTTTTTTTTTTTTAAGTCCAGCAGCAGGGCACCAACAGCCTCAGCAGATACCACATGCTGCTAGGCCTCCCTGAATGCCATTCAAAGATGCCTGGATCCCTGGACAGAGAGGAGGGGAGGGACTAGATAAGGAAGCGCAGAACTCTCACCACCAGCAGCTTTCTCTCATGCTGGCTTGTGTATGATTGTGCACAGCAGCCTGCCAGGCTCCTCTGTCTGTGGAATTTTCCCTGCGAGAATACTGGAGTGGGTAACCATTCTCTGCTCCAGGGGATCTACCAAACCCAGGGATCAAACCTGGGTCTCCTGCAGTGCGGGCAGATTCTTTATCATCTGAGCCACCAAGGAAGTCCGATAAACCACACAGCCCTTCCTCAAACTCTGGGTAATTGGGGCTTGCATGGACAGGTTATAAAACGTGTAATTTGGCCACAATTAGGTGGTATTAACTTTCAGTGCAATTCAGCAGATATTCACTGAGCATTTAGCACTGTGCTGAGTCACTCCCGAACTCCTTAGTTCCTCAGCGATTAGTGAATATTGAACACCTTCTAAGTTAGAGGCACACAGTGGGAAAGTGAGACTAGAGGACAAGCAAATGCATGTAGCTGAAGGTGGCTAGTGGGCCAGAGCAGGACCAGAAGGACAAAGAAAGGCACAGGGCACCCCTAGACAGTCTGGATTAGTTGAATTGCCTGAGAAATGGGAATTGTAGAGCCCCTGAGCTTTGGGTAAGAACACCCAGAAGACTTCTCAGGGTTGTCAGAAAAATGCATTTTCTTTCATAAACTACTGTGATATGCTTGGAAAAAAAAAAAAAAAAAAGACGATGCCCAGTCCAAGTGAGTCAGGGCACTGTAGATCTATAGGATAACAAGAACCCTTCCTGCCCAAACCAGGCTGGATACAGGAACCTGAGACAGAATGACAGGCAAGACTGATGAATGACCAGGGCCAGTTTCACAAGATGAGTCCAGGAGCTGCTCAGAACCACAGCTATCAAGGGAAGTGGGACAGAACAACATCATACCAGATTTGCACGGCCAGGATGAGCCGCCCCTGGGCACGGGGAGGGGTGGGGAGGGACTCGGAGCAACAGCAGGCCTGGCGTCTGCAGAACCCTTAGCAGGACACAGTGGGGAGCTGAGGTTTCTGCTCCCATGATGCTTCTTATGGGACGATAATGGGAGGGCCCTTTATAGGACTGGGCCCATCTGTATCAGAATGGTGGTGGTTACACAGATCTATGCATGGGAGAAAACGGCATGAAACTACAAACACACGCGCGCGTGCGTGTAAAACTGGAGATAACTGAAGAGGGTCTGTAGGGCAGTTCACAGATTGCATCAATGTCAGCTTCCTGGTTGTGACACTGCTACAAGCTGTCACTCCTGGGGTACGCTGGGGGAAGAGGACACTGAACTCTACTTACTGTTGTTGCCTTCCTGAGTGTCTACAGTTGCTTCAAAATAAAATATGCTTTTTAAAATATGCTCCTTATTGCCCTCACCTCTCCCCCTCCTTCTCCTCCTCTTTCCCCTCTCCCTCCTACCATCTCCCTCCTCATCTTCTTCCTCTTTCTCTCTCCCCCTCCCTGTGTGCTCAGTCCCTCAGTCGTGTCCAACTCTTTGCGACCCCATGGACTGTAGCCCACTAGCCTCCTCTGTCCGTGGGATTTCCCAGGCAAGAATACTGGAGGGGGTTGCCATTCCCTACTCTAGGCACTCTTCCCAACCCAGGGATCAAAACTACATCTCTTATGTCTCCTGCCTTGGGAAGTGGATTCTTTGCCACCTGGAAAGCCCGCTCACTACTGAGGATGATCTGACAATGTCACCAGGATAAAAAGGCCTCAGTGGATTAGAACAATTACCCTGTTCAGTGGGCTTCCCTGGTGGCTCAGACGGTAAAGCGTCTGCCTGCAATGCAGGAGACCCGGGTTTGATCCCTGAGTTGGGAAGATCCCCTGGCAAAGGAAATGGCAACTCACTCCTCCAGTACTCTTGCCTGGAAAATTCCATGGGCAGAGGAGCCTGGTGGGCTACAGCCCATGGGGTTGCAAAGAGTCGGATACAACTGAGCAACTTTCACTTCTTCTTCACCCTGTTCAGCATTGGACTGTGCCCACCTGCATTGTGTTACAGGTATGAGTGGTTATTACGCTGGGCTGCACTTTATAAGTGGAATTCGCTCCATTGTGTCTGACTCTTTGCAACCCCATGGACTATCCATGGAATTCCCCAAGCCAGAATACTGCAGTGGGTGAGCTGTTCGCTTCTCCAAGGGATCTTCCCAACCCAGGGATTGAACCCAGGTCTCCCACATTGCAGGCGTATTCTTTACCAGCTGAGCCACCAGGAAAACCACAAGGGAAGCACTTCATAAAAATTTAATATATATTCCTTCATGCTTTAATCACTTCCACATTATTTGCAGGACTTGTCAGAACCTTGTTGCATTGGCAGATGGATTTCCGTTGTAAGTTTCTTTACACAACCATGGATACAAATTTATCTACGGGGTTAAATGTAATCACATCACACGTACCAAGTTTATCTTTTTCATGCCATCTTTTCTTTTGCCTTTTTATGGGTGAATTCCCCCTCCAGGTCGCCTACGAATCCCCTAGTAGTACATGTGACAACCTAGAATGCCTTGTTTCAAATTTTACTCTATTTGCAAATAAGCATGCATAACAAGTCATAGGCGTACATACATGGCTGCTTTTATGCTCATTAGAAAAAGGATGTTATAAGGTGGCGCTAGTGATAAAGAATCTGCCTGCTAAGGCAGGAGCCACAGGAAACACAGATTCAATCCCTGGGTCAGGAAGATTCCCTGGGCAAGAAAATGGCAACCCACTCCAGTATTCTTGCCTAGAAAATTCCACAGACAGAGGAGCCTGGCGGGCTACAGTCCATGGGGTTGCAAAGAGTCGGATAGGGCTGACACGCACACATCGGCGGGATGACTTATCCCTTTGTGGTAATGTGTGTCTGAGCTTTGTGTAATAACATTCCGGCACCTTTCGGCATTCTTTACTCACTCAACAGTACTTCAGAAATATCCCGTCAACACAACTGGCATTTTCTTGATGCATTCTTTTCAATGACAGAAAAGGTTCCCTAATTTATTCATTAATTTAACCATTTCTCCAGAGTGATCTTTCACAGTCTTTCCCTCCCTCTCTGCTTCTGCAAACAATGCCACATTAAACATCCTTGGACATATAGTCTTGCTTATGTTTATGCCTTCAGTTATGTGGGCTGGGTTTCCAGGAGTAAGAGAGCTCAGTGGAAAGGTTCACACATTTTCATTTTAACTAAAAGCTACGGCCTGCTTTTCAAGGAAACCCTTCACTTCCTGGCAGCAAGGTATGGACATCCTTTCCCCGAATTTCCACCTGCAGCAGGCAGTCGTTTTATATTTTGGACTTTCTGAAGGATATAAACCGATGCTGGGTTTTGGTTCCTGCATCACTAACTGTGAGTGTGCTTCCGAGTTGTCTGTTGGCCATTTGAATTTGCTCATCTGTCAGCTGCCTCCTCCTGCCCATTTTTCTAGTCGGCTTCTTACGCTTGTCTGGATGACTTCTAAGATTCCCTTGCATATCCTTGGCATAATATTTTCCAAGTCTATGATTCATCTGTTGACTTTATTTATGATATGTTTTGTCATTCAAATGTCTTTTTGAATCATTAAGAATTGAATCTGCCTGACTCTTCTGTATGTCTGTGTGTTCCCAGGTTCTGATAGACGGGGCAGGGTGTATCTTTCTTGGGCTCACTGGGGCAAGAAGCTGATCTCCACTCTCCCTTCAGAGCTTCAGTTTTCTCCTTGGGACCATGATCTACCCAGGGCCCATGGCATACTGAGCTTGCATTGTTCTCCCTGCTGGGACTCTGAAAGCCAAAGACCACCCCTGCATCCAGCCACCCGCAGGGCCCTGCAGCCATGTGACTCAGGATGGATTAGTGTTGATAGCACAGGAGAAAGAAGTCAAATTGGACCTCCATCTGTACAGCATCCCATTTTTTAAATTTAAGAAAAAGGCAGATGCAAAGTCTATACGAGGGTTGCGTACGTGTGTGTGATAAGTTCAGCAGAAATTCACCAAAAAATCTTCCCTGAGTTTTTAAATGGCTTCCAATAGAATGGAAGTGTGCATATTGAAGTGCACACTATTTTCCTTACTATTCTTTGTTTATCTAAGGCAACCAAGCCATGTAAACCAGAGGTAAAACATAAACTTTGGTGGCACAGTGGTAAAGAATCTGCCTGCCAATGCAGGAGATGTGGGTTCAATCCCTGTGCCGGGAAGATCCCCTGAAAGAGGAAATGGTAACCTGCTCCAGTATTCTTGCCTAGAAAATTCCATAGACAGAGGAACCTGGCAGGCTGTAGTCCATGGGCTCAGAAAGAGTCAGGCACGACTGAGCGCCTGAGCACAAACATGCACAAAACATAAACTTACTTTGTTTATTTAAATCTATCTCAGTGCCCCGATCTAGACTTGCATTATGCAAATTTAGGTATGAATCTGGTCAAATCAGTCCCGGTATGTTAGTCTGCTGTGGCTGCATAGCAAATTCCGGTAACTTTGGCAGTTCAAAACCACACCCAGTGATCACCTCACAGGTGGGGAGTCCAGTGGCCTCCGCTAGGCCCTCTGCTCAGGGTCCCCCAGGTCTAAGTCACAGTATTGGCTGCCCTGAGCTTGTATCTGTGGAGAACCGGAGATGATTCTGCCACCCAGCTCACGCAGGCTGACGTTCCTGTGGCCATAGGACTGAGATCCCTCTCCGCTCCGAGATGCCGCCCGCACTCTTTCTGGCCCTGCGGCATCTCCAGCCTGACTCTGACTTCAGCCAGATGTGCTCCTGGCTGCCTGGGGCTAACCCTTCCCGCATTGTTTGCTTGCAACACTGTACAATTGGCACTTTGTGCAGCTCTTCCATAGCATGCGAAGTCGCTTCAGTCGTGTCCAACTCTGTGCAGTCCTACGGACTGTAGCCCACCAGGCTCCTCTGTCCATGGGGTCCTCCAGCCGAGAATACCGCAATGGGATGCCGTGCCCTCCTCCGGGGGTCTTCCCAACCAGCTCAACCCACGTCTTCTATGCCTCCTGCACCAGCAAGCGGGTTCTTTACCACTAACGCCACCTCTGCCAGAGCACTGCTAGAGGCACAGCACTGCTGTAAGTCCTCCACACATAGTGAGGGAGGAAGGGAGGGGGGAAAGGAATAAAAGGAGAGGGAATCATAGGAGAAGGGGTGGAAAGAAGGGCAAAAGGGAGGGGAGTAAGGAGGTATAGGAGGTCGAGCAGGAACCTCTCCTCGGCTTATGCAGTCTAACTGGTCCACCTTCCCTCATGCAGGCAAAGCTCAAGCACTCTCTGACAGCCTCTCTTTCTCTCTGTACAGTTTATTTTTCAGCTTACTTTTAGTTGTGTGTTTTGGCTGCAGTGGGTCTTGGTTGCCACACTGGAGCTTCCTCTCCTTGCCGCGAGCTGGGGCTACTCTTCCTTGCGGTGTGCGGGCGTCGCATTACGGTGGCCTCTCTTGCAGAGCACGGTTTCTGGGGCACACGGTCTTCCGCAGTCGTGGCTTCTGGGCTCTAAAGCACAGGCTCGGTAGCTGTGGTGAAAAGGCTTAGTTGTTTCACCACATATGGAAGCTTCCCCTGTGTAGTGTACAGAGGGATCGAACTTGTGAGAATCCACATTGGCAAGTGGATTCTTATCTACTGTATGCCACCAGGGAAGTCCTCTCTGTACATTTTAACACCTGCAGAAATCTCTCCAGAATTCATATCCTGGCCTCTGGGCTTTAGTCTTACCCAGTCTCACCTAGTTATTACCTGTGGCTTGATCACGTCGGACCTGACGCCTCACACTGTGCCCTGGCTCCACCGGCTTCTCCTGGGAGGCCTCCTGAGCTCCCTCTTGCACCCCACTGATACCTGTGGGCCCACCCCACCTCACTCCCTGACACCACCCAGGGCCAGACCCCAGCCCACCCATATAACATCTGCTGCATTTGCCACTAAGCTACTGACCATTTACTATTCCTGCATTTTTAACTGGGCCTAGAAGAAGGTTTTCGGAGAAGGCAATGGCACCCCACTCCAGTACTCTTGCCTGGAAAATCCCATGGATGGAGGAGCCTGGTGGGCTGCCGTCTATGGGGTCACACAGGGTCGGACATGACTGAAGTGACTTAGCAGCAGCAGCAGAAGAAGGTTTCGGTGCAGTGACATCATGTGGGACATTCGAGGACATTTCTGCATATTTTATTGATCTTAGTGGGGAATACCTGGCACTTTCTGAAGACACATTCACATCTATGCATCTGTCCATTATTTATTAAGTGCCTGCTTCATTCCAACCAGGCAGACCTCCTGCAAATGGCAGTCCTCACCAGATACGACCTGAAAACACCTTGCAAATAAGATCCCACCTGTCCAATCCATGCTTGCCCACCTGCACTCTGTTAGGGTTCTTTCTTCATCTCAAGCCAAGAGGGCAAACTCCACGATTGATGAGACTTGTCCAGAAGCCACACACAAGGTAGGGAATGGGCACTTCATTAACCCCATTCTTGAGTCTCACCATGCTCCTTCACCACCGAAATCTTAATTCATTGTCAGAAATGTGCTTTCTATCCCTTGGTGGAAGAAATAATGACTTTGTCAATCACTCCTCTTTTGCTGGACTTAACTGAATTACCTAAAATGTCAAGATAATGTCTCCCCAGCCTGTTTTCACTATGGTACCAGTTTCTTCTCATTAAATTATGTTCAGATCCATTGATTTCCTTCAACAGGGAGTAATGGAACCCTGCCAGAAATTAACACTAATCTTCTAATTCAGTAAAAATAAAATATGTGACTGATTTAATCTTAATTAACAGTTCACAAAAGGCTGCTTAATGTCAGGTGGCATATGCATCTTAATTATACAGCAGTGCTATTGCTGTTTGCAAGATAAGGTAGGGGTCTTTCAGGATTCTGTAGGGTTGGTTGTGTGTACTTTTTCTCTTTGGTTCCACAGAATCTTCCTCCTTACTACCCCGCCGTCATTGTGGTTGTTAGTGGGTTAGGTTTACATGCAAAAACTTCTATTACTGGGCTTTCTCCCACAAGTCATTCCTTTATTTCCTCTGAAGGGAAGTGATAGAGTCTATTAGGCAGGGTAGGCTAGGTTGTGCTACAATAACAAACATCCCTCAAATCTTAATAGCCACAAAACTTACTTACTGCATGCTACATGCTCACGATGAGTCAGCTGGAGTCATTGGTCCACCCTGTCCTCACAACAGAACCCGGATCTACAGAGTATCTTAAATGTTGTTGCCACTTTCCATGGGCAGTGGGAGAAAGTTGCCACTTTCCATGGGCAGTGGGAGAGAGAATATGGGAAAGTCTGTAAAGTCTCTTGAGACTTTTGTTCATGTTCCACTGGCCAAAGCAATGTTTCTTGGTCCTGCCTACACTCATTTGCCAGGAAGGAAGTTCAGTCCAACCATGACCCCAAAAGAGGAGATCAAGATAAAATCCTGAAGACAACCAAAGAAAAAGGACACATTACATCCAGGGAACCAAAGATAAATATTTTTTAATTTATTTATCTGGCTGTGCTGGATAGTTGTGGCATGTGGAATGTAGTTCCTTGACCAGGGATAGAACCCGGACCCCTTGCATTGGGGACTTGAAGTCTTAGCCACTGGACTACCAGGGAGGTCCCAAAGATAAGTATTATAAGAGACCTCTAATGAGAAACCACACAAACCAGAGGAACATGTAGAGACAATTTAAGGTGCTCAAAGAAAACAGACCAAAAAAAAGGAACTGTCAACTCAGAATTCTATACCCCATGAAAATATCTTTCAAAAATGAAGGCTTCCAGTCCAGCATGGAAGGAGCTTGAAAGTCATCAGTCTCATCCAGACAACAAGGGGCAGGTGGGGGGGAAGAAGAGAAAATCCACGATTCTTCTTAGATCCATCAGAGAACTGAGGTCGAAAGAAGAGA
This sequence comes from Oreotragus oreotragus, assembly GCA_006410675.1. Lineage (NCBI taxonomy): Eukaryota > Metazoa > Chordata > Mammalia > Artiodactyla > Bovidae > Oreotragus > Oreotragus oreotragus. The sequence goes on along the minus strand of SJYX01013080.1, from coordinate 93,517 downwards.
AAGAGAATATGTATAAGCAGCTTCAAGGATTAACTATAATGTAGATGCTAGCAGCGGGGAAGGCAAGGGTGCCCCACTGCAGTACCCTTGCCTGGAAAACCCCATGGATGGAGGAGCCTGGTGGGCTGCAGTCCACGGGGCCGCTAAGAGTCAGACACGACTGAGCAACTCCACTTTCGCTTTTCACTTTCATGCACTGGAGGAGGAAATGGCAACCCACTCCAGTGTTCTTGCCTGGAGAATCTCAGGGACGAGGGAGCCTGGTGGGCTGCTGTCTATGGGGTCGCACAGAGTTGGACATGACTGAAGTGACTTAGCAGATGCTAAGAGCAGGGTCTCTGGGGTCATGCTTCCTGCATGTACACCCTACTCCACTGCACATAAATGCGTGGCTTAGTCAGATAACATCCTTCCAGAGCCTCAGTGTCCTCATCTGTAAAGTGGGAACCACCATGTCCAGGGGGATGTTGTCAGGATCCAGTGAGATGCTGAATATCAGTGGCTGGAACAGAACAAAGACCTCATGTCAACCCTTATTTGAGGAGATGTACAGGTGTTTTCCAGGGAGAGTTAAAATTTGGTCCTGCCCTGCATGGCCACAGTTGAGCTTCCAGTTTCTAAGACTTTCTAGAGAAATCCCCCATCTGCAACATCAATGCATTCCAACTCTCAATTTCGCCACAGTGGTCCCTAAGCACACACACACACACACACACATGGGAGGGCTCAGCATTTCGCCTTCTGAATGCCCGGAAGCCCCTCCTATGATGCCCTGAAAGTGAAAGTGTTAGTTGTTCAGTCATGTCTGACTTTTTGTGACCTCATGGACTATAGCTTGCCAGGCTCCTCTGTCCACAGGATTCTCCAGGCAAGAATACTGGAGTGGGTATCCATTCCCTTCTCTAAGGGGTTGTCCCAAACCAGGGACTGAACCCATGTCTCCCACATTACAGGCAGATTCTTTACTGCCTGAGCCACCAGGGAAGCCCTTTGCCCTGCTGCTGCTGCTGCTGCTGTTAAGTTGCTTCAGTCATGTCTGACTCTGTGCGACCCCATAGACGGCAGCCCACCAGGCTCCCCCGTCCCTGGGATTCTCCAGGCAAGAACACTGGAGTGGGTTGCCATTTCCTTCTCCAATGCATGAAAGTGAAAAGTGAAAGTGAAGTCGCTCAGTCGTGTCTGACTCTTCACAACCCCATCGACTGCGGCCCACCAGGCTCCTCCATCCATGGGATTTTCCAGGCAAGAGTACTGGAGTGGGGTGCCATTGCCTTCTCCGGCCCTCTGCCCTAGGAACCAACAAATAAATGGCCTTGCGTCTCAGCCTTCCCAGGAGGTGTGGGCATTCTCATGCCACCGTCACTCTCTTTGCCACATCCACACCACATTTAAATGACTCTCTTCATATTTTTATTTAAGTAGAACCACTTTTTAAACATAGAATTCCTTGACTTTTAGAGGAAACTTTTATCACTACTGTAAATTGGAAAGCCAGTATCATTTCAAGTGAAAACAAAAGCAATGAAAACAAAGAGTGATATTGAATTCTGGCAGGGCACTATTTGCCTGCCAAGCCTCATCTCCTAAGTGTTTTCTGTTAAAGGCATACCCACCCCAGTGAGGAGAAGCAGTTCTGGACCTGGGCTCCAATACGGCAATCTTCGTCTATGGCTCAATCACCCTGTGACTAGACATTATCTCAAAAGTCTGACCTTCAGCTTGCTCGCTTGTAACATGGGCAAGATGAATGGGGCTAAATGTACAGCACTGTTACAACGACTGAGACATACAACCTGGAGGATGAGACATACGGCCTAACACATGGTAAACACACACCAAATAAAAGCTATGAGACAGAGAGAATGAAAGTCTCCACCAAGGGTAAAGAACAGGCACGAATTATTTCCCCAGATCCCATACTCCTTACATAAAACATAATCACAGCCTCCACTGGCTCCATAATTCCCTCCAGCAATGCCACCAAGGATTTTGATTGCAACAAGATACCCCAAACTTTTTTGCCACGTTGTATCCTATCAGTTGCCCAAGTTCATCCATGATTTTCAAGCAGTAATTCTCTACTCTGACTGATGATGAATAAACAGCCAGCGGTCATTTCAAATTTCAGTGTTCTAAGTCGGAAGACATGATATCGTTGACTCCACTGTGGATATTGGAGGAAGCTATGGGGTCCACCTGTCACCTTCAGCTAAGCTCTCTGTAATTCAACACCAGCTGGAAGCAGTGATTTAAGACACAATGCCCCGAGTGGCCCCCAACCATTGACCAACCCTCATCCAGGACCCTACCCCGCTAGGCAGAAGCAGACAGATGTCCACTGCAAACCTTCCTTCTGTTGGTTGGAGGTAATAAATCTCTTCTCATCAGTGACAAGTCAGTTTGTTGCTTTAGGCAAGTCCTTCGTTGTTTTAGTTACTACGTTGTGCTCGACTGTTTTGTGACCCTCATGAACTGTAGCCCACCAGACTCCTCTGTCCATGGGGTTTCCCAGGCAAGAATACTGGAGTGGGTTGCCATTTCCTCCTCCAGGAGATCTTCCAGACCCAGGAATGAAACCCGAGTCTCCTGAATTGGCAAAAGGGTTCTTTACCACTGAGCCACCTGAGAAGGCCAGGCAAGTCCTTTATAAGGAGGAAAATGTCAATCCATGATGTTGGGGGGTGGAAGAAGGTCCACTGTAATATAGAGCTGGACTCTAATTCTTAGCAATTAAGTGGTAACCGGGAAAGCCTGTGCTTTAGAGCAGAGACCACACCCACCGCGTGACAACACTCTCTCTTCCCCTCCAGGGAAAGACACGACACCCTGCCTTCACCATCCTCTCAAGAGGTGATGCACAAGCCCGCAGAGAGGAGAGGTCACCATTCCAGGGACACACCTGTTCATTCCCTGAAATCTGAGCAAGCACATCTGGACCGAACAGTGGGGAAGTCAAGAGCTTGGGGACACGGGTCAGGGCTCACCTTCTGCTTGCTTTCCCCAACCATACCTGTGACCTCCACTCCATCATCGCTCTGCATTTCCGCACCCTTGCTGGTGTCCTTGGGGCTCTTTTCGTATTCTGCAATGACTTTTCTATTGATTGTCTCACCCACCATGGAGGTCACTGCGTAAGGGAAGAGATTTGCTTTTCCTTTTTTTTTTTTTCTTTTTTCTTTTTTTTGGCCATGCCGCATGCCATGTGGGATGGTAGTTCCCTGACCAGGGATCAAACACGGACCCCCTACATAAAAAGTTCAGAGTCTTAATCACTGGACTGTCCCAAGATTTGCTTTTCTTGTTTGACCATTTGCTTCCCAAAACCTGGAACAGGGTCTGCCACAGAGCAGGTATTCAGTTAGTAAAGGCTGAATGAGCCAATGAATGAATGCCCCAGACCAGCACTGTCCAACAGAACTTTCTTCAGCGATGGAAGTGCTCTATGTCTGTGGGGTCCAGTGTGGTGGCCACAGCTGTTGGTCACATGGCTAGCCCAGTGGTAAATGATCACTGGGGATATGGCTCCTGCAACTGAGAAGCTGAGTTTCTCTTTTATTTTAACCAATTTAAATTTCAAAAGCCACAAGGACATTTCAGATACTGTATTGAATGCTGCAGTGGCACACCAAGGTGAAGACAGAGTCCCTTCAGTAGCAAGAAAGAGGGAAGAAAGAACAAAGGAAAAAGAAAGAGAGAGAAAGCTGCGTGGTGCTCTCTGGGGAGTGCTGTGGACGCCATGTCAATGTTATAAGAAGCTCTAACAGTTGGGGCTCTTGGTAGAAAACGCCAGTATTTTTTTCTTCTTAGTTAAGAGGCACCCCACTTTCTGGAGCATGAAGCAATTTGGCGGCTGCACTAAGGACTCCTGAGGCTCAGGGACCAGAAATGAAGAAACTGTAAGCGGCGTGATGGGAAACATCAATAGCACAGCCTTTCTTCTATGCACCCCCCTGGGGTAGCCTCGCTTCACAACACACGGCCCAGTGGTGCTATCCAGGGCTGTCGCCAGGAAGGCTCTGCAGCTCCACTCCTCCTCCTTCCACGGGGAGCACGGGGGCTGCGCTGTTTCAAGGGGAAAGCGGTGGTCCTGGGTGAGCTGCATCTCTTCCCTGGGGCCTTCCAGCAACCGTGCTGCTGGGCACTCCTGGACCCTCCCCCAGGAATGTGAAGTCCTGGGGGCAGGAAGGCCGGGGAGGCTCTCAGTGTGTGCAGGTGCCAGGCCTGGGGCGAGCTGCTTGACCTGCTTGACCTCTGGGGATGCTAATTCCCACTCTGCAGTGGGCTATTAGGGACCATGAGTCAGCAAATGCAAGCAAAGCCCTTAGCACTGGGGAGAGTGAGGGCTTGGTGTTACTCATTATATCAGACAGCCTCACTGCCCTGCCCAAAACTCTCTTGAGGGACTGCCTTGCCCATCCCTCTGTACTCCACTCCTCTCTACATACATGTGAAAACTGTTAGTGGCTCAGTCGTGCCCGACTCTTGGTGTGACCCCATGGACTGCAGTCTGCCAGGCTCCTCTGTCCGTAGGATTTCTCAGGCAAGAGTAGTGGAGTGGGTTGCCATTTCCTTCTCCAAGGGATCTTCCCAGCCCCTTCCCAAACCCAGGTCTCCTGCATTGCATGCAGATTCTTTACTGCTGGAAGCACCAGGGAAGCCCCTACATATGTGTAACAAGTCGTCCATGTGTGTGCTGTGTGGAGCATCAAGCAATAATATTTGGGATTTCTTAGGACGACAGCATCTACAATCTTTGAAAACACAAATTACCCTAAAACAGTCACAAGCCTGTGATCACATCAGAGTAAAAAAATAACAATTAAGGATAATAATAACAACCACTAATAGGTACTGAGTACTCGCTATGGAGGATGAAGTGGCAGCCCCCTCCAGTGTTCTCGCCTGGAGGATCCCAGGGACGGGGCAGCCTGGTGGGCTGCCATCTGTGGGGTCGCACAGTCGGACGCAACTGAGGCGACGCAGCAGCAGCAGCAGCCACGCAGCAGACTTGGCACTGAGAGCTGCATACACAGTGTTTCCTAGACTCTTTAAAACCACCCTGAAGTAGTGTTGTTCCTAATTTACAGATGATGTGAAACCAGAGACGGGTAGCCACTTCCCCAAGTCCTCACAGCAATTTAGTCCTCACAGCAATTTAGTCCTCACAGCCTCCCAGGATTCAAACCCAGGTCTGTGTGGGTTCAGGGTTCAGGCCTTTGACCTCTGGATTCTGTCAGGCACAGTCAGGCTGTGTCACCTCTACAACGCAGACTTCCTCAGATGTAAGCAAGGCAAGAGATTCCTGTGCATCTAGGAGGAAAGTGGCCCACGGCTTCCACGCTAACTGAAATACTGACTAGATAGTAATAAGCTCCACGCAATCTTCCTGGTTTACCAAAGACCAGGAATCTCTGAAGAGGGTGGAGCATTAGCTTTCTATTGCTGCAGTCTCTTAACACAAGTTTGTTATCTTTTGTTGTTGTTCAGGCGCTGAGTCCCATCTGACTCTTTGTGACCCCATGGACTACAGCACACCTGGCCTCCCTGTCCCTCACTCTCTCCTGGAGTTTGTCCAAGTTCACGTCCGTTGAGTCAATGATGCTATTCAAGCATCTCAGCCTCTGCCACCCTCTTCTACAGCCCTGTAGATCAGAAGTCTGCAATGAGTCTCACAGGGCAAAAATCAAGGTGTCAGCCAGGCTGTGCTCCTCTGGAGGCCCCAGGGGAGAAACTGTTTCTTTGACTTTCCCAGCTTCTAGAAGATGCCTGCTTTCCTTGGCTCATGATTGTTCCTCCATCTGAAGCCAGCAGAGTCTCATCTTCCAACCAGTCCCTGACTTCAACCTTCCTGCCTCCCTCTTATGAAGACTCCGTAACTTCATTAAACCCACCCAGATAATCCAGGACATCTCCCCATCTGAAGATCATTAACCACATCTGCAAAGTCCTTTTTGCCAGGTAAGACAATGTATTTACATTTTCCAGAGATTAAAAAGCTGATGTCTTTGGAGGCCTTTTTTTTTTTTTTTTTTTTCCTACCACAATCTACCCTTGGGCCCCAGAAGACTCATACATATCAACATGCAAAATACGTTCACTCCATCCCAACATCCCCAAAGTGTCAGCTCATTACAGGGGGAAGTAACCACGGCTCACTCTTAATGACCAGTTGCTATGTGTTACCGCATTAACCTTCATACCAGCCCAGTATACAGATAAGAAATCAAAGGCTCAAAGCGGCCAAGTGATTGGCCCAAACTGAGGCAGGCTTTGAAATCAGGTATAATTGATTCACTCTGAACTGAGTTCACATGCTGTCAGTACTTACAGTTGGAGTTGGGTTTTTGCTTGTTTTTGTCTTCATTTCGTATCGTCAGGTCTTCGTTGAGGTATGTGGGATCTAGTTCCCTGACCAGGGATCAAATCTGGGCTCCCTGCATTGGGAGAACTGAGTCTTAGCCCCTGGATCACCAGAGAAGTCCCTGAAGTTGGGTTTCAAAAGTAGACTGAACTCAGAAAATCAGAAAGGAGAGGAGAGGGCATTCTAAACAGGAGGAAGGGCTAGAGCAAAGGCTTGGAGGCAAGAAAGCACACTCCAGGTGCAGGAATCCACAGATGGGCTTGGTTTGACAGGGACAGGGAGCTTGTGAAGGGAAGGAGCAGGGACAAGACTTAACCATGCACGTGGAAGGCACAGGGAGGACCTTGAGTGATGAGCGGCAGGGACGGATCTTCTCCTGCATGAACGTACAAGAACCAAATCTCAGACTGTGCCACTCTGGTTGCTTTTCAAGAGCTGTTTCATGAGGATGAGACAAGACAAAATTTTGAACTAGTCATTCTGTGCCTTTCTGTTTTACATCTCCCACTGGTCAAGGAGTCACATACTTTTTACCTCTCCAGATTGGAATATGAGTTTCGTGAGGGCATGGATGTCTGCTTTATTCTCTGCTATACTCCCAGCACTCCGAACATCTTGCACATAATAACTTCTTGATAAATACTTGCTGGGCGAGTACAAAGAGAAGAAAAAAAAATGTTCCTTTTTAAAGAGGGCTCTTGATGCTACCTAAAAATCCATCATTTGGAAGTTCTAAACTTTTGATTTGCAATACGATAGCTTGTGGGAAAAGAAAGAGCCTCTTAGGACTTAAACGTCCATAAAAGCAAATTTGGAAAGTATCGGTTAGACTGGAAGAGAGTAGAGAAGGGGAGGAGATGCTACCTAAGGGGCTCAGTGGGGTCTCTGAGGGGACCGGACCTGGGGGTGGGGGTTACATGGGGAGGAGTCAGGGTGGAGAGGCAGCTGAACTCTGTCCACCGGCTCCAAGGATACACAGGGAGGCCAGCCGATGCCTCCTGTCCATCCCTGGCCATTTTTTAAAATTAATTATTTTAATAGGAGGCTAATTACTTTACAATATTGTGATAGTTTTTTGCTGTACATCGACATGAGTCAGCCACAGGTGTACATGTGTCGCCCATCCTGAACCCCCCTCCCATCTCCCTCCCCTCCCTATCCCTCTGGGTTGTCCCAGACCACACTGAAACATCTATACTACCACATGTAACATAGATGACCGTGCAAGTTCGATGCATGAAGCAGGGCATCCCTGGCCATTTAAACAGACTGTCACCTTTCCCCTGCCCTGAAGACCTTGTGACTATGGCCTGTGCCATCTGCTGAAGGCATCCTTCCTGCTTCCTGCTTCCTTCTGCCATGGACGGTCCAGAAGAAGTTACATCCACTCCACCGAGACCCTTTGCACAACCCCATCCAAATGCCAACAGTGCGGGATATCCACAGGTCTTAGCTACCCACCCAAAGCTGGAAGGACTTTCCCTGATATCTGGAGGACTGTCTGTGAGGAAGAGATATTCCTTGGAAACCCGGCTTGAGCGAGACAGGAGAGGAGCAAAACCCACTCCCACCACAGAGCACAGGCTGCCGCTTAAGGCCCTGAACAGTTCAGATGCTCTCCACACCCCCAGGGGCCTCCCATTCTGCCCACAGCCCGCCTTGCTTTTTTAGAACATGCGTTTGAACACCGTGAGCAGCAGAAAATACACCACCATTCTCCGCAAACAGAAGCCGTAGTGGAAAATAAAGGAGAGAAACAGAAATCTGTGCCAAATCAAAGATAATTCACTGCATCAAAATAAGCAACTGCGTTAAACACATTAGCACACAGAGTTCCCATCGGGGCCACATGGAGAGGCAGGAAGGGGCCCACAGCCCTGCAGCGATTTCAGAACAGTCACTGTACCGCAGGATGATGCTACAGATTTTCAACCCACGTGGTGGTTCTGTGCGGGGATCTTTCAGAAATGTGTATCCGATCCCATCAAACCATCGCTTCAATGACTCTCAGGGGTCTTGGGACAAAGTCCAGAGTGCTTGGTATGACGCCCACAGCTCCATGCGGGCCAGCCCTTCCCGGCTTCCCTCCTCTGTCTGCACATGATGGTTAAATTATACGTGTAAACTTGAGTGGTCGACGTCATGCTTAGTAAAACACTTCCGGGTGTGTCTATGAGGATGTTGCTGGAAGAACTGGCATCTGAGTCCATAGACTGAGCAAAGAAGATCACCCTCACCCTCACCCACCAGTGAGGGCAGATGGGCACCAACCAATCCATCTGGGCAGGAAGAAAGCAAACGGCACTGAAATGGTGAATTTGCTTTCTTGCTTCAGCTGGGACGTCCTCCTACCCTCGGACTTCAGTGAGCCTGGTTCTTGGGCCTTCAGTCTCAGACTGGGACTTACACCACTGGCCCCCCTGGTAATCTGCTATACAGCCATAAAAAACTAGCATATCATTTGTCGCGCTTTTCCTTTGTTTAAGCAACACATACACGCATACACGCGGACTCCCTGATCCTACAACAGAAGCCTGCACCCCTGTCCAGCCTCAACTCACCTTGGTTCCATCTCCAGCCCCCATGTCCTTCCCCCTACCCACCAAGACTCGAGCAAGACAAGCTTGCTTCCATCTGCTCTTTCCTCTATGTGGACCTTTCTTCCCACCCACCCCATGCACTGCCCTAATCTATACACAGTTGGGTGCTCTTGTCATTAGACGTCCTTCCTCAGAGGCATCTTCCCAGTGCACCTGACTAGAGTCGTGACCAGGTTACTCTCTTTCACTCTGCTCCTTGGCACAGTATGTTACACTGATTCGCCCATCCTGCAACTGCACGAGAGGACCCAGGAACCAGGCATGGAATCATTTGAGTGAAAGCAACCAGTAGGGTTTTCTCTTTTCTCTCTCTCTCTCTTTTTTTTTTTAATTTTTATTAAAGTATAGTTGCTTTACAGTGTTGTGTTCATTTCTGCTGTACAGTGAAATGAATCAGCTCTATGTATACATACATCCCCTTTAGGACTTACGTCTCTTTCAGGTCACCACAGTGTGTTAAGGAAGGTTCCCTGTGCTAGAGTATGTTCTCATTAGTTACCTGTTTTATATAGAGTATCGATAGTGTATATGTGCCCGTTCCAATCTCCCAGTTCCTCCCACCCACCACCTTCCCGCTTGGTATCCATATATTTATTCTCTACGTCTGCGTCTCTATTTCTGCTTTGCAAATCAGATCGTGTATACCATTTTTATAGATTAAGTGAATTAGAATAGAAAATATCAGAGCACTTTTCATGCTGTCTCTTATACACATCTGGTGGGCTGTAGTCCATGGGGTCGCTAAGAGTCAGACACAACTGAGAGTCTTTCATTTTTCACTTTCGTGCATTGGAGATGGAAATGGCAACCCACTCCAGTGTTCTTGCCTGGAGAATCCCAGGGATGGGGGAGCCTGGTGGGCTGCC
>SJYX01013080.1:71608-83304 GCA_006410675.1 Oreotragus oreotragus | reverse complement strand
AGGGGGGGCGGGGAAGAAGGACAGAAGGAAGAGGAAAGGGAGACTAAGCCACAGATTGCTCATGACGCTCAGAGCTGAAATTAAGTCTCTTAAAAGGGCCTGTTTAAAACCATATATGACTTTATGGCAGCTCAGCTCCTACACGAGAGACAGGAAGTAAAATGCACAACCATTGGAAGCAGGAAGACAAAACCATTACTTGTAGTGATATAACTACACAGTGGGAATACCCAAAGGAACCAACTAGAAAATTCTTAGAACTGGCAAGAGAGCAAGAATTTAGAAAAACATTTGGGTAGCAGAATGAAGATAGAAACATCAATTGCTCCTGGACAAACACGGATGGTATAGATGGTGGGGGAAGAACACAGGCTGGGGGAAGGTTGCTAGGTGGGTGTCTTCCATCTGTCTCCATGCCTCCTCTCCTCTCCTCTCCACCCGTTCCGGAAGCTCGTCCATGCGGACTGCATCGATAGGCCCCTGGATCTCTAGCTTCCAGTCGGGTTTAGCCAAAGGAGAACACCAGCAGAATGTCAAAGGGAGGGAAGCCAGCTTGCAGTATTCACTCCCCAAGCCCCTTCTCTCCCAGTGCCCTCTGATAGGCTGGGTAATGGGGTGTGTGCTTAGTCGCTCAGGTGTGTCTGACTCTTTTCAAGGACTGTAGTCCATCAGGCTCCTCTGCCCATGGGATTCTCCAGGCAAGAATACTGGAGTGGATTGCCATGCCCTCCTCCAGGGCATGTTCCCAACCCAGGGATCGAACCCAGGTCTCCCGCATCGAAGGCGGATTCTTTAGCATCTGTGTCAACCAGGGAAGCCCAGATAGGCTAGGTATCCCAACATAAGGTTCCAGTTCCTGTGAAGGGGGCCCTCTCCACAGGACTCACCCTTCCATGTTCTCATCTTTGCTGCCTCTTCTTGCCTCTTCAAGTAGGGGTACAAACTGCCCCCTATTAAAGGATTCTCTAATGCCTTGTGATTTTCCTATAGTCTCCCTACCCCAAATCTTGGTAAACAGTCCATGTATAAACTCCCTTTGAGTTACCCACCTTGAGTGTCTTTTGTCTCCAGCCAGAACATCAACCTATATTGGGTGTGAGGGTTCCATTCCCAACAGCAAGAAAAATTGATGAAACAGAAAGAGAGTGAGAGAGAAGGCAAAATAATAGTCAAAAATGAATTGGACCTGCACAAGCTTGCCTGGGTGGGAAGACTAAATATGTAAAGAAAAATATCAATTCTTCCCAAATTAATGTATACGCTTAAGACAGTCCCAATCAAAATTTCAATTGCTCTTATGGGAAGACTGACAAAACTACTCTGAAATAAAGAATCATGCCAACAATGCTTAAGAAACAAGCAAGAGTGCTTAAGAACCACAACACAAAGGAGGACAAATGCAAAGAAGATTTTTTCTATCATAAGGCTTGACATAAATACACTAAAATATGTGTAAAACAGATAGCTAGTGAGAACCTGCTACATATCACAGGGAGCTCAACTCGGTGTTCTGTGATGACCTAAATGGGTAGGATGGTGGGGAGAGGTCTAAGACAGAGGGGACATATGTATACTTATAGCTGATTCACTTCACTGTAAGCACAAATGATTGTAAAGCAACAATAAAAATTAAAATAAACAAACAAAAATAAACTAAAATATTATTTTAAATAAAATAATAAAAGTAAAAAAAATTAGGCTCCAGCCGTGGGATCACGTGAGAGGTGGAAGAGTTGATGGGATCAAGTACAGACATGCCTGAACCACACCACAGCACAAACAGAAACATTTATCAGATGTTAAAGGAGGCCTCAGAAGCCAGTGGGATAAGGAAAACTACTCACAAATCAGTCTCTAGAAAATTGGTTGTTTGGGGGAATATAACCCAGTTAGATCCTCAAACATACATCAAAACAAATCCCAAATGTATATAGGATTTAAAATGTAAAAACTGACCCGTAAACATTTAAAGAGAATCTAGATAAATTTTTAGCTGATGTTAAGGACGGAAAGGCTTTTCAAAGCATAAAATCAATGGGTGAAAAAAATTACCAATGGACTGATTACCTAAAAATAAAAAAAATATCTATTTCAAAACCATAATAAACTCAGTTGAAAAGCAAATGACAAACCTGGAAAAAATCCAAAACAACTATGACAGATTAGGAGTATCTTCTTTAATATACAAAGACTTCTTCCAAATCAATAAGAAGAATATTAATGCCCCAAAAGAAAAAATGAGCTATGGACATGAATGGAGAATTCACAGGAAAAAAATATATAAACAGCCAATAACACATGAAAATATGTGTTTTTTAAAAATAAGTTTAATAGCACTTTTCCTGTATCAAGCTGGCAACATTTTTTTTAAAAATGGTTGGAAGTGAGGGACACAGTGGGAGGCAGAGAGTGATATTTTTTGCAACCTTCCTTAAAAGCAATTCAGCAAAATACACTGAGACTCCTTCAGAAGTTTATATGGCATTATTTGCAACAGAAAAGAAATCAATTGGGAGTTTAGGATTAGCAGATGCAAAATATTATATATAGGATGAATAAACAACAAGGCCTTCCTGCATAGCCCAGGGAGCTATATTTAATATCCTGTGATAAACCATAATGGAAAGGAATATGAGAAAGAATATATATGTATAACTGAATCAGTTTGCAGTACAGCAGAAATTAACACAACGTTATAAATCAACTATACTTCAATAATTTTTTTAAATAAAAATGTTTAAAAAGGGGGAAAAAATCAGTCAAAAATGCCCAAGTAGAAGGGGAAATTACAAATAAATGATGGCCCAGCCACAACATGGAATATTATACAAGTCCCACCCCAGTACTCTTGCCTGGAAAATCCAATGGACAGAGTAGCCTGGTGGGCTGCAGTCCATGGGGTCGCTAACAGTCGGACAGACTGAGCGACTTCACTTTCACTTTTCTCTTTCATGCATTGGAGAAGGAAATGGCAACCCACTCCAGTATTCTTGCCTGGAGAATCCCAGGGACGGGGAGCCTGGTGGGCTGCCGTCTATGGGGTCACACAGAGTCGGACACGACTGAAGTGACTTAGCAGCAGCAGCATTACATTTTCTATTCCCAGAGACTTTTTAATGAGAAAGGGATTTATTCAGGAGGTAATGCTTTCTAATCAGGACCCAAAAACCTACCTTATGGTATGATATCAATTTTGTTTTAAAAGAGAATTGTATGAACACTGGAAAAAGTAAATATCATGCTTTGCACAAATACATATAGATGCAAAAAAAGAAAAGCAAGCAGTGCATGCTGGTTCCAGGTGATGGGTATCTGGTGGGGAGGAAGGCATGAAGGGCAGTTGGATGGAAGTCCTTGTCGAGGACACAGCTCTTGTTTGAGGTGGGAGGTCTTATTACACTTCAAAAATGAAATAATTATTAAGATAAACCATATGAGATTGCTAACAATCAACTGCTTTTGATCTTCAAAAGTGGCAGAGTGAATATGCAGATGACAGACGGACAGAGCTGGCCACAACTGAACCAACACTGAGATTATGTCATGACTAAGGGCTGTGATTAATTCAATTTTAAGAAGAGAAAGATTCGGGAGGCCAATTCAGTAAAAATGTTAGTGGTACTCATCTCCCAGTGGGATGATTAAAAGTAATTATTCTTTTCTCCTTTATTTTCTACTTCTCAAATTTTCTGCCAGGAAAATGGAATATTTTACAGACTTCGAAATACATGTCAGTTTCCTCACCCTTCTATCCTGCTCTAATATCCTGCCAGCCAGGCTAGCCCTGGCTCAAGAAGACAAAAATCACGGTTTGAGCCCTTGACCTCACCTATGGTTTAGGTACAGATCCTGGAGTTGTACAATGATTATTATTAATTAAGTAAAATTGGCAATAATATCATGATTATTGGCCACACATATGCTCTGTTTAACTCACCGACTCCTAATCCCTCCTAGTCCCTAAGGAGGGACTATAATTGTCCTCTTTTTACAGATGAAGAAACTGAGGCTCTGAATAGTCAGGTAGCCTGTCCAAGGTCACAGAGTGAGCAAATGGCAGAGCTGGGAGTTGGACCCAAGACTCCAGAGACCCCTGTCTCTCCTGGCACACAGACCTGCTAGTCCTCTAAGGATAAATAAAAAGCTGAAAGTGTTTATTCTTATCAAACAGCAAATCAGAGAGGCTCTGAGGAAGGGGCTAATCCCCCAGAGAGCAGCTGTCACTGAGGCAGGGCCCGGAACATGGGCTGAGAAGGAGAGCGCCCCAAGCAGAGAGCAGAGTGCCATGTCAAACACCAACTGCGGCCGCCTTTCTGGTTCAGGGCCTAGCCTGTGCAATGAAGCATCTAATAGGGTCCCTGGACACTGTGAGTCATGCCCGAAACATTTAACTTGAATCAGACTCAAATTCAATTCCTCAGAAATGAGCCCAGGGCTCTCAGGGTGCCGCCGCTCTCCAGAGTTGTCTTGAATATCCTCCCGTGAATCCCTGGCATCATCACTCACTCCAATCAGGAGACCAGAGTCCCCAGCCTCCTCCCCTCCACCCTCTCTACTCACTCCACTTCCACTGGCGCCCCTCAACACTGAATGTGCCTCCTATTTTTGCACAGCTGTTACTCTGTCCCCTGGTTCCTTCCCAGCACATGCAAATACACACACACACCCATGTGCAAACACATGCACACTTGTATGTGTACATGCACAAACATGCATACATTTGTCCAAGCTACCATTCTTCAAGTCTCAGCCTGCACATCAGGAAAACAGGAAAGCCTCTGTGATACTCTTTATCTGAGTCTGGGTCAGATCTCCCTACAACAGTCTCTTACAGCACTGTGTGGTTTTCCTTTGCAGCTCTGACCACAGTTTAAGTTAAATGTTTCCCTGGGAAAATGTCTATTTAACATCTGTCTCTCCCACCAGACATGAGTTCCATGGGGGCAGAGACCCTCTGCCTTGCTCACTAAGCACATAGTACATATAGATATGGTGCCTGGAAGCCACTGAAGAATACAAGGAGAAAAGGAGGTGTTGCACCCATTTGAAAGATGGAGACACCGATCCCAGCATGAATCAGCAGTCACCAGGACTCAGCCTCCTAAACTCTGGGAGGTGACAGACATTTAATACATTCACATTTGTTAAGGACATTTTCAAACACACACAGAAGAGTGAGCACCACCAGACTTCATGTGGCCTTGGGTCAACTGCAACCCATTTTCTGCAGTTCTTCTCTCATCTGCCCATCCTTCCCACTTTGGTTGGTTGGCTAGTTTTCTTAGAATATTTCAACGCAAACCCCAAACATTATGTCATTTACCTGTAAATACTTCATTGGGTATTCCTAACAAGGAAGAGCCCATAACCATGTCATCATTGTCACCCTCAATTTAATTGACAATGATTCCTTAATAAAGTCAAATAAGTTCAGGTCTCAGAAATACCTTTAAAAAAAAAAATGGTTTGATTTCTAAATGGATTAAAGACCTAAATGTAAGACCAGAAACTATAAAACTCCTAGAGGAAAACATGGGCAGAACCCTCAATGACATAAATCAAAGCAAGATCCTCTATGATCCACCTCCTAGAGTAATGGAAATAAAAATGAAAGTAAACAAGTGGGACCTGATTAAACTTAAAAGCTTTTGCACAGCAAAGGAAACTATAAGCAAGGTGAAAAGACAGCCCTTAGAATGGGAGAAAATAATAGTAAATGAAACAACTGACAAAGGATTAATTTCCAAAATATACAAGCAGCTCACACAACTCAATACCAGAAAAACAACCCAATCAAAAAGTGAAAAAAAGACCTAAACAGACATTTCTCCAAAGAAGACATACAGATGGCTAACAAACACATGAAAAGATGTTCAACCTCACTCATTAGAGAAACGCAAATCAAAACTGCAATGAGATATCACCTCACACCAGTCAGAATGGCCTTCATCAAAAAGTCTACAAACAATAAATGCTGGAGAGGGTGTGGAGAAAAGGGAACACTCTTGCACTGTTGGTGAGAATGTAAATTAATATAGCCACTATGGAAGACCATACAGAGATTCCCTTAAAAAGCTAGGAATAAAACCACCATATGACCCAGCAACCCCACTCCTATGCATATACACTGAGGAAACCAAAATTGAAAGAGACACTTGTATCCCATTGTTCATGGCAGCACTATTTACAATAGCTAGAACATGGAGGCAGCCTAGATGTCCACCGACAGATGAATGGATAAAGAAGTTGTGGTACATACACACCATGGAATATTACTCAATCATAAAAAGGAACACATTTGAGTCAGTTCTAATAAGGTGGATGAACCTAGAACCTATTATACACAGTGAAATAAGTCAGAAAGAGAAAGATATAGTACTCTAACCCATATATACAGAATCTAGAAAAACGGTACTGAATTATTTACAGGGAAGCAGTGGAGAAACAGTCATATAGAATAGACTTAGAGACATGGGGAGATGGGAAGAGAGGGTGAGATGTATGGAAACTTATATTACCATATGTAAGACAGAGAGCCAACAGGAATTTGCTGTATGGCTCCAGAAACTCAAACAGGGGCTCTGTATCAACCTAGAGGGGTGGGATGGGGAGGGAGACGGGAGGAAGGTTCAAAAGGGAGGGGATATATGTACATCTATGGCTGACTCATGTTGAGGTTTGACAGAAAACAGCAAAATTCTGTAAAGCAATTATCCTTCAATTANCCAGAAACTCAAACAGGGGCTCTGTATCAACCTAGAGGGGTGGGATGGGGAGGGAGACGGGAGGAAGGTTCAAAAGGGAGGGGATATATGTACATCTATGGCTGACTCATGTTGAGGTTTGACAGAAAACAGCAAAATTCTGTAAAGCAATTATCCTTCAATTAAAAGATAAATAAATTTTTAAAAAACTGGTTTGATTTCTGCCATATGTCACCATGAATTAGCCATAGGTGTATATCTTCCAGTGGTTGTGTGTGTGTGTGAATCAGGGTCCTAAGAAGGCCCACGCATCGCATTTCAGAGATGAACCTCTTAAATCTCTTTTCATCCATAACATTTCTCCTCCTGTTCTTCATGCCCTTCATCCTTTGATGAAACTGGTTCATTTGTCCTCCTACATTTTATTTTCAGGAACGACTTCCCCA
Organism: Oreotragus oreotragus; assembly: GCA_006410675.1. Classification (NCBI taxonomy): domain Eukaryota; kingdom Metazoa; phylum Chordata; class Mammalia; order Artiodactyla; family Bovidae; genus Oreotragus; species Oreotragus oreotragus. Next base: position 76,154 of record SJYX01013080.1, on the reverse strand, counting down.
TCTTGAATCGATGCCTTTAGCAGGGACCTACGGTGGGGGATTGCTGACATGGCATCTTCCCCCTGCCAGGACTCCCAGGGCAGCATCCTGCCCTCTAGACTCTACATGTATCACCCTCCTTACATCAGCCTTTGTTTCAGGTCAGCTCAAGGCAGAGAACTGTTAAAGTGAATCCCAACACTCCATCTGGGAACTGTCCACAGTTGGGACCCAGAGGCCCGACAGCTCCAGAAGGTATTGAGCTCCCGGGTATTGAGCACCCGGATTAGAGAGGACACGGTGGAACCAGAGGAGGTACAGGGTTTCAAGAAGATGCCCTTGAGAATCCTCCTCTTTTCTCTGCAGATTGGAGAGTTAATCCAGGGGTGGGTCTAAGTGACCAGACGTCTGCAGTCTGACTCTGCTCCTACTCTGACTACTGATCCCCTATATGTTCTTACCTAGATGGCCCAGAAAATCTAGACACCTTGGTCCTTACAGGCAAGAAGCTGGTATGAGCTACAGAGGGGCTGGGAGGTGGACACACGTCCAGAGCTGTTGACAAGACTCTGGCCAGGGAGGCTGCAGACTCCCTTCCAGCTGAGGAGCTCTATAAATCATGGTGGAAGTTTACCTCTTTGAGACAAGTGAGTCCAAGAAATCAATCTACTCTCTCTGCTGGAGTCTCCAGACTTCAAGGAGATAATAAAATGTTCCAACTAAATACAAATCACATTTATCTTTGGTTTTCCTAGGTGAAGCTGAGATCGAGATGAGCCCATGACTGCAGGAACACCGAGTGAAGGATTTTCACTCCTTAATTCATCCGTTCGGCCACCTACCAACCATCCTGATTGTCTGTTACAAGGTCAGGTCTAGTGGACGTAGGGATGATGACAGTTGCGATGACATCTAACCGCATTCACATTTTACCATGTGGTATCATGCTAGATTCTTTAGATGCTTCATTTCATGTACCCATCACGATGAGGACTGCCCGCTTAGGGTAGATGCTGACACACTCATTGTATAAGTTCTCTCTGCCTCCTCACAGAGTCTCATAAACTTAAAATGGCCGTATTAGGATTTCCGTGGCAGTCCAGTTTGCCTTCCATTGTAGGGGGTGCAGGTTCGATCCCTGGTCAGGGAGCTGACATCCCACATATCTCATGGCCAAAAATACCCAGAAAAATAAAACAGCAATATGGTAACAAATTCAATAAAGAAGCTTTCTTTAAAAGCTCCACATTAAAAAAAATTTTTTTTAATAATCTGCCTCATAAAACAAAAGAATTGATAAATGACTCACCAACGGCAGGAAGCCGAAATAGTCTGGATAGAATCAGGATTCAAACCTTAGTTCTTTTGATTCCATATATTATGATCTCTTACTGAACACAAACTTTTCCCCACACTCTTCCCTTTGTGACTCGGACACTAAAGAATCTGCCTGCAATGCAGGAGACCCAGATTCAATCCCTGGGTCAGGAAGATCCCCTGTAGAAGGGAATGGCAACCCACTCCCGTATTCTTGTCTGGAGAATCCCATGGACAGAGGAGCCTGGTGGGCTACATGGGGTCACAAAGAGTCAGACATGAGTGACTAACACTTCCACTTTCTTTCAAAATGAAAATACAGGTATTGTATTTATTTTTTTAAGCGGCATATAAATGGACCTACACAATTCAAAAAAATTAAAAATTAAATAAAACAACAGCATTTAATATCTCACAGTTCCTGTAGGTCTGCAGGTCTGAACACAACTTAGCTGGACCTCCACGTCTGGGTCTCACCAGGCTGTGACTCAGATGTCCGTGGGGATGTGGCCTCATCAGAGACTCAACTAAGGAAAGACCTGCTCCCTCACCCCTTCAGGCTGTGGGCAGGATGTACTTCCTTGTGGCTACAGGACAGAGGGCTTCAGCTTCTTGCTTCAGAGCAGCTTGCTTCTTCCAGAGCAGCAAGTCTGCTGGCAAATGGAGCTTTGTAGAACATAACATAATCATGGGCATGGCATCCCATCTGTGAGTTAGAGGCAGGTCATGGGTACCACCCGCATGCAAAGGGAGGGCACCCCACAAAGTCAGGAACATGAGGAGGCTGAGATCATAAGGGCCACCTGAAAGTCTGTCCACTGTGTGTATTACACAGACCAGGAAAAAGAAAAAGGAAAAAAAAAAAAGGCTCAGAGGGTACATAACACTTCCCTTCTGTCACAGAGCCAAGTGGAGGACCTGGAATTGGAAGCCAAGTTTAAAGCACTTCAAGGCCCATGATCTCATCCATAAGTGCATTATTCAAAGAGGCATCACTGCCCTTAAGGAGTCATGGTCTGCCTCACCTACAGTAGAGACAGCAACAGATCCTGCTGATCCAATTGGCAAGAATCTAACAGATGAATAAACAAACAGTTTGGTCTGGGGGGGGAGATCGGCTCTGCCAGGGAGCCTTTGTGCCTGGTCTTAAGATGACTTAGATCAATTGAGAAGAGATGTGAGAGAACACCGGGTAGACGTGATGAAAAATAGGAAAATGAAGCAGTCTGGGATATTGGCATGTTCCAACGCCTCCAGAAAGTTTTGTGCGATTGAGATCTTAATAAAATGAAAGAGGCTGGACAGGACCCGACAGGGAAAGGGCAGGCTGGAGACAGGCTGTAAAGAGTGTGGGCCTCTTCCGCCTGGAGTGGAGAGGGCCCTTACATCTCTGACACCATAGTAGCAGCAGGGGTGCCCATCACATGACGGATTTTTAAAATTTGTAGTCACACGATGCAGGATGTGAAATCTTAGTTCCCCAACCAGGGATTGCATCCCTTCCACCCCCTGCAGCGGAAGCATGAAGTCTTAACCACTGGACCGCGAGGGGAGTCCCTCACGTGATGGACTTTTAAACTTTAAAAACCAAGAGGTTTGACCAGCAACTTGAGAGTGTTCTCTTTGGGCCAAGCTACTCTTTGCTGATCTGATAGTTCTCCAGAGATCTTGAGAAAGGTGCTTCTACCATGTCCAGGCTACTTAACTCTCAGTTAGCAGGGATGTAAAACCATGCAGCAGGCTCAGGAAGTGAAGGGAACAAGGCCTGTGACAGTCTCGGAAGTAACAACCTTCAGAGCAGCCCACCTGGGCCACCATCGCCAGTAGCACTGCCCACTAGCTTTGTGTTCCAATAGCTCAGGGCCTAAGCAGGCAACTGATACCCAGATTTTGGTTGGAAGGACTGACTCTGCTGCTGCTGCTGCTGCTGCTGCTGCTGCTGCTGCTGCTAAGTCACCTCAGTCGTGTCTGACTCTGTGCGACCCCACAGACGGCAGCCTACAAGGCTCCTCTGTCCCTGGGATTCTCCAGGCAAGAACACTGGAATGAGTTGCCATTTCCCTCTCCAATGCATGAAAATGAAAAGTGAAAGTGAAGGCATTCAATCATGTCCGACTCTTCGAAACCCCATAGACTGCAGCCCACCAAGTTCCCCCGTCCATGGGATTTTCCAGGCAAGAGTACTGGAGTGGGTCGCCATTGCCTTCTCCTGACTCTGTTGAGAACCAAGTCAAAGAAAGGTACACCTCAAGTACATCTGGACTTTCTTTCGTCTCCTCTTTGCTGGGAACAATAGTGTAATTAATCTATCATTGGTTTGGATGGCGTTACTTCTTTATTGGCTTAAGAGATGTTATCCCGTATGTTATTGGTTTGTGAAATATTATTATTATAAATCATAATTCCTACAGAGAACCTGTGTCAAATAAATTACTGGCAAAGACAGCCTCAGTCTCTGAGCATAATTTGCCCTGAACAGAACATGGGGGCACAGGGCCTCCTGCTGTGCCAAGGAATCCAGGGAAGGCAGAGAATGAAGAAACATGGGCTCCCTGGAAACTGTTTAAAAGACATTGTTAAACTCCCTGTGCTAAGGGAAAAAGCCAGACCCAAAAAGATTTGCTGGTGGCTCAGATGGTAAAGAATCCCTGGATTGGGAATATCCCCTGGAGAAGGGAACGGCTGTCCACTGTAGTATTCTTGCCTGGAGAATTCCATGGACAGAAGAGCCTGAAGGTCTATAATCCATGGGGTCGCAAAGGGTCAGAAACAACTGAGTGACTAGCATTTTCACTTTCAAAAAGATTCCATTTACATGGGGTGCCTAGAAGAGGCAAATTCATAGAGAATGAATGGTGGAGACAAGGGCCTGAGTGGGGGAGGGGCAGTGAGTAGTATTTAATTAGTGTGGGGTTTCTGTCTGGAAGTTGAGAAAGTTCTGGAAATGGATAGTAGTGATACAACATTGTAAATGAACTTAATGCCACTGAATCATACACTTAAAATGGTTAAAATGATCATTTTATGTTGTGTGTATTTTATCCCAGCTATAAAGAGGGGAGACAGGGAAGGCAATGGCACCCCACCCCAGTACTCTTGCCTGGAAAATCCAATGGACGGAGTAGCCTGGTGGGCTGCAGTCCATGGGGTCGCTAACAGTCGGACAGACTGAGCGACTTCACTTTCACTTTTCTCTTTCATGCATTGGAGAAGGAAATGGCAACCCACTCCAGTATTCTTGCCTGGAGAA
>SJYX01013080.1:20758-71565 GCA_006410675.1 Oreotragus oreotragus | reverse complement strand
ATGGACGGAGTAGCCTGGTGGGCTGCAGTCCATGGGGTCGCTAACAGTCGGACAGACTGAGCGACTTCACTTTCACTTTTCTCTTTCATGCATTGGAGAAGGAAATGGCAACCCACTCCAGTATTCTTGCCTGGAGAATCCCAGGGATGGGGGAGCCTGGTGGGCTGCCGTCTATGGGGTCACACAGAGTCGGACACGACTGAAGTGACTTAGCAGCAGCAGCATAAAGGGGGGAGAGGCCCTTTCCTTTAGGGAAAGGCGACAGGCAGGCGTTGGAAGGAAAAGCACAACTGAGCGTTCTCCAAATGCCGGCAGCCTGTCTGCTCCCCTCCAAGGGGAGCCACGGTCACAGGACAAAACCCCCAGGTGCCAGCTTTCAGAAAGAGCCATTTATCAAAAGTGACAGTCTAATGGATATCCCTGGTTGTCAGCTCCCTACCCACTCTCTTCCAACTTTGTCAAAATCAGAAACTAGATGTATTTGCTTAATGACTTAAGGGGCAGGAATAAAAGCAGAGAAGGGGAGGGTTATCTCCTTGCAAACTCTTCCCACAGCGCTGCCCTGCTTCCCTTAGATATATCCAGGCAGACATGTATCGGCCATACTCTTTGAGGAAGCCAGGCCCAACCCCCAAGCACTCATTCAATTGACTGATTGAGTGAATAGCTGTGGGGCTTCTAGGTTCTTTCTGTGCCAACGCTCAGGGCCAGAGACTCAGAACAGCCACAGCCTGGAGCTCAGAGTCTAGGGGCTGGGGAGACAGGAAGAGAGCAGAGGCCATTTCCACGCAGAGAGCGCAGATCCAGGGCCCTGCCCTGATCACTCTCCTGGATCCTGGGCTCTCTCTCCAGCTCACTTTGTACCATTTGTCCCTGAAGGCCTAACCTGCCCCTCAGGGTTACAGTGTCCTGCTCGACAGCTCTTCAGTGCTCCATTATATTTGCATGAAAGAATGAGATCAGCCTGGCCCATGTGTTGCAAAATGAGTAGATAAAGCAAGGTTATAAAGGCTGTGGACATGTGAACTGGCGGGCAGAGGAGTGTGCAGGGTCCGAGAAGTGTTCCCGCTGTCCACACAGGCTCCGGGGGTGATTCCCCAGCCAACAGGCTGAGGATGAGCTATATTTGTTCACGTGGATTCATTTGTTTCTGCACCTGCTTTGTTTCTCTCCCAAAAGTATAAAAAATGAGGATTGAGGGAGCTTCAGAAACATCTTGAGACAACATAGAGAACAGACTTATGGATCCAACAGGGGAAGGAGACGGTGGGACGAATTGAGAGAGCACCACTGAAATACAGAGATTATCACGTGTAAAACAGAAGCTAATGGGAGGCTTCTGCACAGTGCAGGGAGCTCAGCCTGGTGCTCCGTGACAATGTAGAGGGGTGGGATGGGGTGGGAGGTGGGAAGTGGGAGGGAGTTTCAAGAGGGAGAGGATAACTGTATACCTATGGCAGATTCATGTTGATGTACGGCAGAAACCAACAAAATATTGTAAAGCAACTATCCTCCAGTTAACAAGATATTTAAACTGAAAAAAAAAAAAATAAGCAAATATTGAACCAATTAAAAATTTAAAAGATCAACTAAAACAAAACATCCTGAGACATACTCCATCCCAAATGCACTAGACAGAACAATAACCCTCAAAGACACGGCTATGGTTTGAACCGTGTCCCTCAAAAGATGTCCAAGTCCTAACCCCCATACTTGTGAACATGATTTTATCTGGAAACAAGGTGCTTGCAGACAACCAAATCAAAGTAGGCTCCTTAGGGCAAACCCGAAGCTAATAAGCCTGTGTCCTTATAAAGACAAGAAATCTGGAAAAGGAGACAGATGTGTATAGAAGAAAGACGATGTGAAGGTAAACGGAGACCGTCATCCACAAGCCGAGGAACCCTGGAGACTAGCAGAAACTGGAGGAGAGTCATGGAACATATTCCTCCTCGGCCCTCACAAGGCAACAAATACCTGCTGACACCTTCGTTTTCAGCCTTCAGAACTGCGAGAAATAAATTCCTGTTGTTCATAAGGCTCCCAGTTTGTGGTATTTTGCTAGAGCAAGCAAATTAGTACTGAAAAGCGGGGTGCCACAGTAACAAATACATAAAAATGTGGAAGTGGCTTTGGATGTGGGAGATCAAACCATTCAATCCTAAAGGAAATCAACTCTGAATATTCATTGGAAGAACTGATGCTGAAGCTCCAGTACTCTGGCCACCTGATGCAAAGAGCTGATTCTTTGGAAAGGACCCTTATGCTGGGAAAGATTGAGGGCAAGAGAAGAGGGTCACAGAGGATGAGATGGTTGGATGGCCTCACTGACTGAATGGACGTGAGTTTGGGCAGAATTTGGAAGACAGTGGACGACAGAGAAGCCTGGTGTGCTGCAGTTCGTGGAGTCGCAGAGCCGGACATGGCTGAGTGACTGAACAGCAAGTAGAGACTAGAAGAGTTTTGAAAGGCAGCTGTACATGTCTGTGAACAGACCATTGAGGGCATTTTGGTTGGAGCTCAGAAAGAAAAGAGGAGAGTTTTACAGAGACCCTCCACCTTCTCAGAGAATAACTAAGGACTCCTGACAGAATGTTGGCAGAAACATGGATGGTAAAGGCCATTCTGATGAGGCCTCAGACAGAAATGAGGAACACATGACTGAAAAAGAAGAAACTAACTGAGAATTTATTTTCTTAATCTTTTCCAGCTTCTAGAAGCCGGCTGCCTTCTTTAGCTTGTGGTCCCTTACTCCATCATCAACTCTGGCAGCGACTGGTAGAGTCCTTCTCACATCACATCACTGTGACTCTGATTCTCCTGCTTCCCTCTTCCCTGTTTAAGGACCTCAATGATTTGGGCCCACTTGATAATCCAGGATAATCTCCTCATCTCCAAAATCAGACAATTAGTAAACTTAATTTCTTCTGTTACCTTAATGTCCTTTGCTGTGTAACATAGCATATTCATAGGTTGCAGAAATTAGGGTGTGGACACCTTCAAGGGTCATTATTCTGCCAACTATATCAGATCTCTACTCCTCTACCACTCTGAAAGAACTTCAGCCTCCCTTGCAGCTAGATGTCTGCAGGATATTATGTATCCTGCGGTTTGGTTTTTTTTTTTTTTTTTTTTTTGCAATTTTCAGAAAGCCTTCTTAAAAGGAGAGGATACTCCCCTCATTGCACCGCTTCAATTCTACTATCCAAAATCAGATGTGATGGCTGGAGCCGCAGCAGCCATACTGGGCCAGGACAATAGCACCTCATAGGCATGACAGAATAGATAGCTAAAAGGAGCCTGCATCTGTGATGACTTCATGGAGTCACCACATCAGCCTAGAGGGTCTGCCTTGCACCTGTTTATATGTGGTAAAATAAGTTTGTGCTTAAACCTCTATGGGGGTGGGGGGGGCAGTTTCTCTCACAACAAAAAGAACATCCTCAACATTGTAAATTACCTATATGCGTTGGTCACACTCAGTCGTGTCTGACTCTTTGCAACCCCATGGACTATAGCCCACCAGGTTGCTCTGTCCATGGAATTCTCCAGGCAAGAATACCGGAGTGGGTTGCCATTTCCACAAAAATTTAAAAAAGAAAAGATAGGGGTGGTGAGAAACCAAGAGAGGGTTTTGAATGGAGATTCAAACGAAATCAGATAGAAAATAAAAATGAACTTCCCTACAGATTCTGAGGATGAAAACATTAGTTCACTCATTTATTTTTCAACATGTATAAAGATCCTACTAAGTGCAAGCAGAGTGCTAGATGATGGGTATCCAAAGAGAAACCTGCCACGGGCGGGTCCTTGGACCCCGTGGGTTTATGGCTTCACGGAGAGAAAGCTTAAACATAAGTTGCCACACAGTGTGGTACTTGCTCCCTAGAGATAGGATAGGTGGGCTGGGGAGGCTTCAGCTCTGTCTGGGAAAAAAAGGAAGGTGTAGGAGCTGCAGCTGGTAAAAGGGAGAGAGCCATCCGAGCAGCAGGAACATCGTGGACAAAGGTCCAGTGGGGGAGACAATGACACATCAGTGGGTCAACAGCCAAGTAGGCAGAGTGGGGAGGGCAGGACCAGCAATTTCCGGGGAAAGTAGCAGAGTTTAGATGTGTGATGCTAGAGAGCTTGGTTTGTATGCTGGGGCCACTAGGAAGGACCAGCTGGAGGCTGAGCAGCGACGGGACAGGTATTAAGTATCTGAGCCCATTTTCCTGTTCCTATGAGCCCCCTGTGACGCAAATGCTCTGAGGACCCTTCCCCACTCCTTAAGAGACAGGTTCAAAATAGGATCTATAAATGATTCGTCTTGGCAAACACAGTCCCTCCCCTAGGCAACGTGAACTGTTGGCAGCAGCTTAAAAAGAGGCATTCATTTCCTCCTCTCTTTGCATCTGTGGTTTAGATGTGCAAAAATATGGTTCAGCATTTTTACTCTAACGCGGATCTCACCACACTCCTGCCCCCACTTGTCTCGCTGGCAGAGGACAAGGCCAATCAATCAGGCATTATATCAGTCGGGCTCGCCTGACAATTTCAATAGTGGTGCTGATTGAAGGATTCACAGAAAACAGACAAGGTCATCGCTGAAGTGCAGGGTCAAGGGTGGCCATAACAAATAGCCCATTAAATGGGATGGTACTCACCTCTCCTCCCTGAGCAAAAAAAAAAAAAACGGAGAGAAGCCACAACCATAGAGATAATGGGATGGAGTGGTGAGAAGCCTTCCAGCAAATTGTCATGTACATGTCATTTTGGCTTGTAAAGGACACTGGCAGCCCATTAGGCAGCTGATCCAGGTAATTTAAGGGGGAAAAGCAGCATGGCTCTTTGAGGACAGTGTTCTCTGATTCACTTTCTCTGTGTCACTTTATGGATGAAGACCTCCTCACTACCTAGTGTCACTGTTGGTAGTGTTTAAGCATGCTCTGCTCAAAGGCTGGTTTTCATAACCCATAAAATCCACCAGGGGTCAAGGGAGGCTTTGATTCAGTATCTTTTGTATCTTTGGGAAACATTGTATATTCTCTCTACCTGCAAGTTGGACATTTCCAGGTTGAGAGAATATACAATATTTATATGAGTACATGTGACTATAAAGGCTCTGAGAAGGCCTGCAGAAAAGCATCATCGTAGCCTTAGAAGTAACAGCTAGGTATCCAGAGTGACTGCAGCCATGAAAATGAAAGACACTTGCCCCATGGAGGGAAAGCTATGACAGACCTAGATAGCATATTAAAAAGCAGAGACTTCACTTTGCCAACAAAGGTCCATATATTCAAAGCTATGGTTTTCTCAGTAGCCATGTATGGATGGGAGAGTTGGACCATAAAAAAGGCTGAACACTGAAGAACTGATGCTTTTGAACTGTGGTACTGGAGAAGACTCTCTTTGAGAGAGTTCCTTGGACTTCAAGGAGATCTAACCAATCAATCATAAAGAAAATCAACCCTGAATATTCATTGGAAGGACTGAAGCTGAAGCTCCAGTACTTTGGGCACCTGATGTAAAGAGCCCACTCACTGGAAAAGACCCTGATGCTGCGAAAGACTGAGGGCAGGAGGAGAAGGGTGTGGTAGAGGATGAGATTGTTAGATAGCATCGCCAACCCAATGGACATGATTTTGAGCAAACTCGAGGAGATGGTGAAGGATGGAGAAGAAAGGTGTGCTGTAGTCTATGGGGTCGTAAAGAGTTGGACACAACTGAACAACAACAACAACAATAATCCAGTGGCCTTGCCACTTTATACTGTGCAACCCTGCAAGTGGTAAGAATTAAATTAGACAGGAAAAGCATGTAAAGCACACTGCCTAATATATGGTAAGCATATAACACATATGTACTATAATAATAATTATTAATATTGAACCCAGTGTTTAATACAATTGACTGCTGCTGCTAAGTCGATTCAGTCGTGTCCAACTCTGTGTGACCCCATAGACGGCAGCCCACCAGGCTCCCCCGTCCCTGGGATTCTCCAGGCAAGAACACTGGAGTGGGCTGTCATTTCCTTCTCCAATGCATGAAAGTGAAAAGCGAAAGTGAAGTCGCTCAGTCGTGTCCAACTCCAGCCTATCCATTTCTCAGGCATCCTATCCATTTCTCAGGCATCCTATCCATTTCTCACCTTCTATCGCCTATGAAACTGGTTTTCCTCAAAGCACTATTTGGGAAAGACTAGAACAATCTCTAAACCTTAATTGAGGTCTCTGAAAATTAACCCTGTGTAAATCATCTTCCCAGTGCCTGAGGCACAGTCTAAAATATCCTGCAAACATATGTTGAAATCAATTTGGAAATTTCAACATGTTTCCTTGAGCACCAGCTCAGTTGATCCTGGGAACTCAGTGTGAAGTCTTAACCCATTTCACAGATGGGGAAAGTTAAGGCCCAGAAAGTTTAAGAAACTTGCTCCACATAATCATAGTGCCCATCTGTGCTTTATCTTTGATAATTTTCCTACTGTTTTTCAATGTGTACACAGTTGGTGCTTCATCAGGGCCAGCTGCTCCTGCGCTGGCATTCTGCTGTCCTGGTTCAGCCGAGACTGACTGAGTTCTGGCAAGTGAGGCACTGCCAGCTCAGATCTAAATGGCTGTCATCTTTCAGGCCAAGCACCTTTTCCTTCCACCCCACCTTCCTGGAGGGCCTAGAGCCTGAATGAATGAACAGTCTACTTTTTGCCTCAAACCACCGCCACCGTCCCCCGCTCCTGAGCTCACTTGAGAAAGACTCACATCCATGTACTCCGGCAGCTCGTATCTACTCATGGATTTCAGATTCCACCAGGCCCTCAAGGTTGTGTGAAATCCTTCTGTTTCCCTAAGAATGAATGAAGACATGTTGGCTGTATCTCTGTGGCTTTGGAAATCCAGCTATTTCTCAGCAGTTGGAGTGTGAAATTAGGCAGATGGAACATCCAGATAACGGACGGCGCTGCATCTGGAAACCGTGGCATCAAACAGACAGTCGGAGCTGGTTGCTTTAGTGCGTGGGCAGAGAAGGCATTAATTCCAGCCCATTCCTGACTGCTAAATGCAGGCGCACAAAGCAGAAAAGAGCATGAACCCTGCAATCTTTGGGCTCAGATCCCACCCCTATCACTTATCCTCTGTGTGATCATAAATGGAAACTTAAGATTTGGGTTTTGCTCATAAAATAGGCATAAAATACCTCCAAGAAATGTTTGGAGGATTCAGAGAAATAAACCACTGTGGCACATTGCAAGCACTCAATAAATTACCTGATGTTTGCTCTTTAATATTCTTAAACATAAAAAGACACCCAAGCCCTTGCCAACTGCATCAGAACATGGGTTTTACAAATAATTAAATGAGGTCAGTGTGATTTCATTGAAGGCTCTCAGGCAGCTTCCGTGATAAATAAGGCAAATTTTTACAGGCGCATCTATTAGACCCTTAAATTAGTCAAACATAAGGAAGTACACTAGAAAAACACAGACTAGGAGGTGAATCCTGCTTGCAAGTCAAAACAGTATAGAAATGGCCACAGATTGCAAATCATAAATTCCATTTTTCAGAAGTTCTGTTATACGTAGATACCAGAAGGCAAATAAAAGCATACTTAAAGATGGTATTGGCAACATCTGTTTTTTTTAAAAAAAAAAAAAAAAAAAGGACAAAAATGGCATGATTTCACAGCACCAAACTCAAATAAGTGGTAATATATAATATCAGACCCCAAATTTTTCAATGCGCGCTGAATAACGATTGAATAACTGCTGTATTAGACCCATTCAAGCATTTAAAAAGAAAAAGCTGTGACTCCTGTGGTCACTGCATTAGAGATGATGCTTTCAAATACCATGTGTCTCCGTTAACCCTTAGATGGCTGAGTGTCAATATGACATCTCCAAGATGCCCTGGAAAAAAGCCTGAACCTTTGGAGTTGGTGGAGGGGACACAATCCAGGCTAGAGCTGATGTTCCCAGTTGTGGGGCGGGGGTTAATCTTGCCATCCCAGGGGCATTTGGCAACATCTGGGAACAGTTTTGATCATCCCAGCTGGGGGAAATGGGAACGCTACTGGCATCTATTGAGTAGAGACCAACAGAGTAGAGACTGGATGCTGCAAAATTTCCTAGGGTACAGGATATTGTTGTTGTTGTTGCTACTCTTTGGCCACTAAATCATGTCCAACTCTTTTGCAACCCCACAGACTGTAGCCCGCCAGGCTTCTCTGTCCATGAGGATTTCCCAGACAAGAATACCGGAATGGGTTGCCATTTCCTCTTCCAAGGGATCCTTCCAGCCCAGGGATCAAACCTGAGTCTCCCACATTGGCAGGCAGGTTCTTTACCAACTGAGCCACGTGAGACGCCAGGGACACAGGATGGCCTCTGTAAAGAATGATCAGCCCCAGATGTCAGCAATGCGGAGAGGGGGAAGCCCTGCTCTGGACTTAGCCAGAATGCTTTTTCTTCTGTTCAGTTGCTCAGTTGTGTCCGACTCTTTGCAACACCATGGACTGCAGAACACCAGGCTTCCCTGTCCATCACCAACTCCCAGAGCTTGCTTAAACTCATGCTCATCGAGTCAGTGATGCCATCCAACCATCTCATCCTCTGTCATCCCCTTCTCCTCCTGTCCTCAATCTTTCCCANAAACAGCAGAGAACTAACACATTGTAAAGCAACTATCAGTTCAGTTCAGTCCCTCAGTCGTGTCCAATTCTTTGCGACCCCATAGACTGCAGCACGCCAGGCCTCCCTGTCCATTGCCAACTCCCGGATACTCAAACTCACATCCATCTAGTCGGTGACACCATCCAACCATCTCATCCTCTGTCATCCCTTTCTCCTCCTGCCTTCAATCTTTCCCAGCATGGGGGTCTTTTCCAATGAGTCAGTTCTTCGCATCAGGTGGCCAAAGTATTGGAGTTTCAGCTTCAGCATCAGTCCTTCCAGTGAATATTCAGGACTGATTTCCTTTAGGATGGACTGGTTGGATCTCCTTGCAGTCCCCAATTTAAAAATACAAAACAGGCAATGTGATGCCAGGGGCTGGTTCCTGGGGGACAGCGTGGCACTGCCTCTCAGGAGCGTTTCCCTCATGGACAGGAGAAGGCTGGGAAGAGGCAAATCCTGCACAAAAACCCAGATATTCAGTCTGAAAGCCCAGCGCTATGGCCACTCATCCTGAGATACAGTTCTCAGAGAGTGTGAAAAACTGGAACCATCAGAAGGGAGAGGGAGGGTGGAAGCGCAGGAGCTTTGGCTGGGCGCCTATTTCTGTGCCTGTACCGCAGCATCACAAACGTTATCCCCTTTAGTTATTCTTACTCTGCAAGCCTCTGCGCGTGATCCTTCCCATCTCCGCAAAGGCGATCTGATTGGAGAGGAGGAGTGATTGGCAGCCCAGGCCCCACCTCTTGCAGACAGTGCCCACTGAGGTCGACCCCTACCTGCTGACTCGGACAGTGGGCTCTTGCAGCTTCTCCGTTCAGTGCCCAAGTGGATGCTCCGCCCTGGTCCCTGTGGGCAGCCGTGCCCCCTAGAAGGGCAGACGGGTGTCCCATGCTGGGAAACTGATGAAGCCTGGTGTCCGCCCTGGAGGAGTACTTCAGGCTCTCTCCATAACTCCGTGCCTCCAGCTGGCGCCCAGGGACCTCACGCGTATCCTCCCTTGATTTGCAACCAGTCCCAGGAACGCTGCGTGTATTTCATATACTGAGAGGGGACAAGAGCCATGTGCTCCACCCCGCACCCCGCCATAGTCAATGCTCGCCACTTCCAAATCGTGTCGTGCACGTGATGAGAATATGCTTAACGAGACGTGGAGGGAAACGGTTCTGCCTAGCATCGCCAGGACGGGGGGAGCTCAATTCTGTTGTGGGTTGTTCGAGCAGGAACCATCCCACAACCCCACCCCCCTACCCCCGCCCAAGATGAGGATGACCACCGCCCTTGACAGAAGGAGCTCGTCCACCCAGCCAGGGACACAGGATCCGAGACCTGAACGTTTTAACACTCACGTTTCACGACAGCGCTGGCTGGAGCTGCAAATATTTCCTTCCTTTTCAAGAACAGGAGTCAGCCAAACCGAAAAGAGTTTAGAAGAGGAGCCCAAGGCGAACAGATTGCACTCCTGGGAGGCCCAGTGCGTCAGACTTGGCGATTCGTTAGTTTAACTAGACGTGAGGACCTCGGAAATTTTGTGGAGCTACCCCTGGTGGATGGTTTACGACTTGGAGAATGTTTCGATGGCCGCACCCCCAGCACGCTTGTGCCCCTCAGTAAAAATAAGCATGGTTCAGACTCCATTCCAGAAAGACTGCACTGGACACTTCAGCATCCCAGTCCTGTACTGGTCTCCATTCAGATGGCTCCTGACTGGCTCCTTTAACAAGTTCTGGAAGGCTCCCTTGTTGACTTAAGATGTTAATGCATTAGGGATCCCCATTAAGCACTGCTCTGGAAAGGTTACTCTAAGTCATGTGTGGTGCTAGAAACTTCACAGATATTATTTGATTTCATCATCATCAGAAGCTTTTTTTCAGCCCTAGAAACTGGTTTGAAAACTTGCCCCAAGTTAATGCAACTAGTAATTCTCTTAACACTAAGCAGTTAATTTTAACATCATTACAGACAATGCACATATCATTCAATACACAGAAGGTTTCTTTCATACCCCCACCTACCCACAGCCCCAGCAGAGAACAGGGAGTCTCAGCCTGTGACCCGACTTCTACCAACTTTCCTCACTTACTTTTGTATCACCCCTAGTTCTCCTGGGGTCACTTCCCACCTGGTCTCCACCCCAGCAGCCCCACCCTCCAACACTGATCACACAAGGTGAACATATGAAGTACTGACTTGCAAACAGCAACACTTCTGTGTTCCAGCCACTTTTGTCCCAAATGCTCTGATCCAGCTTTGTCCAGCACTTAGAATCAAAGACACACTGTCTTCACCATGTGGAGGATGCCTCTTGAGAGTCGACGCGTAACTATCTGCTGTGACACATAGAATATTTTACTCTCATTTTACAAATAATGAAATTGGGATTCAAGGATGACCCTTGACAGACAAAGTGCAAGCTGTGGGACCACAAAAACAGGGCTTTTAATTCCCATCCCATTCCTTCCTGTGTGATCTTGGACAAGTATTCAGTTGCCTCCAGTCTCAAGTTCTTCCTCTGTAAAAATGAGACTAATCTACCAGGTCATTGAGAAAACTGAATTAAGCAGCATGAAAAATACAAATCCCTACCAAGAACTGTGGTGTTGGAGAAGACCCTTGAGAGTCCCTTGGACTGCAAGGAGATCCAACCAGTCCATTCTAAAGATCAGTCCTGGGTGTTCTTTGGAAGGAATGATGCTAAAGCTGAAACTCCAGTACTTTGTCCACCTCATGCGAAGAGTTGACTCATCGGAAAAGACTCTGATGCTGGGAGGAATTGGGGGCAGAAGGAAAAGGGGACGACCGAGGGTGAGATGGCTGGATGGCACCACCGACTCGATGGATGTGAGTTTGAGTGAACTCCAGGAGTTGGTGATGGATGGGGAGGCCTGGCGTCCTGCAATTCATGGGGTCGCGAAGAGTCGGACACGACTGAGTGACTGAACTGAACTGAACCAAGAAATAGGAGAGAGAAGAAGTGCTAATAAGTAGGGCAGCCATGCAGCACTGATGAAGGTGAAATGAGCCCCGGGTTCCAGGCCGAACGAGCTTGTATGTGTATGCTCAGTCACTCAGTTGTGTCCAACTCCTTGCGACCCCGTGCACTGTAGCCCACCAAGCTCTTGTGTCCATGGAATTTTCCAGGCATGACTGAGCTTAATCCTTGCAGAAAGCCTTGGGTCCAGAATCTCATTCTGAGTTCAAAGGGATCAGGAAACTGGAATTAGATTGTTAATATGAAATAATTTTGAGAGTATCACATCTCTTTAAAAAAAAAAAACAACTTATCAACTCAGTCAATCAGTGAGTACATTTCAAGTTCCTCAGGAGCAGAAGCAAAACCCAGTCCCTGCTCTCAGATGCATCAGGCTTTACTGAGAAGCTAAAGTCACATGAGAGAAACAACTGAAAACCAAAGCTGAAATCTGCATGCTACAAAGGCAGGCTGGATGGGGGGAGTCAGGTAGGAGGAAGGAGAGGCTTAAATTTGGAGGTAAAGATAGGGTGGGAAATTTCTACTCCAGGTTGTTAAGACTGAAATATATCAGAATGTGAGTATGACCCAAATTTCTTAGACAAAAATAATGGTGAAAACTTTCACTGAATGCCTAGTACATGCTGAGGATTCTCACATAAAGTGAGAAATGCGAAACTATTTTTACGGATCACAAAATTGAGCCCCAAAGAGTGAAATCCCTTGACAGACGGCAAAAAACTAGTAAATAGCAAAGCAAAGCTGGGAATCAAATTACAACCTGATGGATTCTCTCCATGGAGACACAAGGAGGCTCACAGAGAGAAAATCTCAAAGATCAGAAGAGGAAACGTCTTCAAGTTTGAGAGGAAGCCTAATGGACCGTGAGCGAGAGTAGAGGAGAGCTGAGAGGGTTCTGCTAAGCTATGGTCCCGAAGTGTTTGAGATGTGTCTTCCCCAGCCATTGGGCACACATTACTTGGATGGGAAAGATGGCTTTAGAGATGGGGTAGCTGGTAGGGAAGGATGCTTTTGAAGACTGGAGGAAAAGGGATGAAAGAATCCTGGAATGTTCACAGAAAATCCATGAAGTGTTCATCCCGAAGGAGCTGGGTAGGTCCCAGTTCACACCCTTCAGTGTTACAAGACCTGAAGCCTCCTCCAGGCATTCAAGAGGACACCTAGGCTGTTTTATCTTCCTATACTTTCCGCTTGGTGTGCATGTGTGCCAACTCACTTAGGTCGTGTCTGACTCTTCGTGACCCTATGGACTGTAGCCTGCCAAACTCCTCTGTCCGCAAGGTTTCCCAGGCAAGAATCCTGGAGTGGATAGCCATGCCCTCCTCCAGGGGGTCTTCCTGACCCCATGATCGAACCAGCATCTCGTGTGGCTCCTGCATTGCAGGCAGACTCTTTACCACTGAGCCACCAGGGAAGCTCGTACTTTCCACTTGGAGCGCTTCTATTTTACAAACTAGCGCAATAACAAGGTAACATTTTTTACCACCTAACATAAGCTGCATCTTTTGTTGACTTTACCCATCTTCTCAATGTCCTCAGGGTTTGGTGAAACTACAGACACTACTGGAAATCAGTACATCTCTTTTAGGCATAAATGAGGCATTATTTTGGTTGATAACTATTTATTGAGTGTTTTCCATAAGTTAAGCACTGCAGTGGATACTAAAGATACAAAGCAAAATACAAGTCACTGATTTTACAG
The DNA here is from genome assembly GCA_006410675.1 of Oreotragus oreotragus. NCBI lineage: Eukaryota > Metazoa > Chordata > Mammalia > Artiodactyla > Bovidae > Oreotragus > Oreotragus oreotragus. The sequence goes on along the minus strand of SJYX01013080.1, from coordinate 58,224 downwards.
AACTTAAGAGCTAATGGGGAGAAGAGAAAAAGAAAACAAAAACTCAAATTGCTAAGCTGTTTGCACAAGGTACCACTCACCAGGAGTCAAAGAATTTGCTGTCAGTTTACCCAGTAAGTCTATTTCTGGCACCTGATATGTAATACATAAATATGCTCACCGAAGCACAAGTTTTAATCATCGAAAGCAATACATATGCCCAAGAATTTGAACTATTAAATAATTCATAGTACATCTATTCAGTAAAGAATTTTCCTTCTATTTTTTTAAAATGATGCTTACAAGTTTTTTTAATTCTAGAAGGAAATGCTTGTGTTGCTATGTTAAATGAAAAAAATAAATAAATTTCACTCTGTTTAAAATATACAACTTTTTAAAAGACTAGAAGACAACATCCAGGTGAATCCTGACAAAAATTTAGCCAGCAAAAAATAAAACAGCTTTGGTTTGTAGTTTGTGCCCATCACTATGATGTGAATATCTTCAAGCTGCCAATGTGATGTCACTATGTGTTTGAACATGAAATGGGGAATAAATGCACCTGGTTGGCACCCAGGCTGATCCCAGCCAGTTTCAGCACTACAGGCCGTCAGCTCAAGATGCTGACAGTAGTTTGAAGGACGCAATTATGAGCAATATTATAGTTTTATTTATATTTTCCAAATTTTCTATTATGCAGTGAAAGAAAAGCACATTGAATTTGTAAAGCTTGTTTCCCCAAAGAAATGGTCTCTAGGCATGGCCATTAGCTGAGGATCTGATTTAAGCAATACTGGTAGGCTTTTCCTTTGCACACCAAACTAAAGAAATTCTTATGATCTGGTTTTGCATTCCATTCAGTGAAAAAATGTCAGGAGTTTGAATGAACCAGAGACAACAGACCCTTCTTGGTCCTGATACAAGCTACCCAGCAACGATGCAGGTCACCCTTGAAATGATTCAGGCAAGGAGGATCCTGATGACTGAGCAGGAAGAAAGGAGTCATCACAAAATTAGACTACAGCCTACTGGGACCTTGACCAATGGTCCAGTGCAGTCAACTGAGACAAAACCTTTTTCACCCCCATGGGTTATGTAATTTTTTTCTTAATGAAACTAGAACTCAGTATTAGCCTCTAAGAAGTATAAAAGCATATAAGTGAGTCCTTAGGCAAGTTATTTATCTTTTTCAAACCTCAGTTTGTTCATAGTGATGCTTTCTAAGGCCCACTTGACTTCACATTCCAGGATGTCTGGCTCTAGGTGAGTGATCATACCATCCTGATTATCTTGGTCATGAAAATCTTTTTTGTACAGTTCTGTGTATTCTTGCCACTTCTTCTTAATATCTTCTGCTTCTGTTAGGTCTGTACCATTTCTGTCCTTTATTGAGCCCATCTTTGCATGAAATGTTCCATTGGTATCTCTAATTTTCTTGAAAAGATCTCTAGTTTACCCATTCTGTTGTTTTCCTCTATTTCTTTGCAATGATCACTGAGGAAGGCTTTCTTATTCTCACCCTGCTTATTTAACTTATATGCAGAGTACATCATGAGAAACGCTGGGCTGGAAGAAGCACACTCTGGAATGAAGATTGCTGGGAGAAATATCAATAACCTCAGATATGAAGATGGCACCACCCTTATGGCAGAAAATGAAGAAGAACTCTTGATGAAAGTGAAAGAGGAGAGAGAAAAAGTTGGCTTAAACCTCAACATTCAGAAAACGAAGATCATGGCATCTAGTCCCATCACTTCATGGGAAATAGATGGGGAAACAGTGTCAGACTTTATTTTTCTGAGCTCCAAAATCACTGCAGATGGTGATTGCAGCCATGAAATTAAAAGACGCTTACTCCTTGGAAGAAAAGTTATGACCAACCTAAATAGCATACTAAAAAGCAGAGACTTTGCCAACAAAGGTCCATCTAGTCAAGGCTATGGTTTTTCCAGTGGTCATGTATGGATGTGAGAGTTGGACTGTGAAGAAAGCTGAATGCCAAAGAATTGATGCTTTTGAACTGTGTTGTTGGAGAAGACTCTTGAGAGTCCCTTGGACTGCAAGGAGATCCAACCAGTCCATTCTGAAGGAGATCAGCCCTGGAATTTCTTTGGAAGGAATGATGCTGAAGCTGAAACTCCAGTACTTTGTCTACCTCATGCAAAGAGTTGACTCATTGGAAAAGACTCTGATGCTGGGAGAGATTGGGGGCAGCAGGAAAAGGGGATAACAGAGGATGAGATGGCTGGATGGCATCACCGACTCAATGGACGTGAGTTTGAATGAACTCCGGGAGTTGGTGATGGACAGGGAGGCCTGGCGTGCTGCAGTTCATGGGGTTGCAAAGAGTTGGACACAACTGAGCGACTGAACTGAACTGAACCGTCAGTTTTCTCATCTGTAAAATGGGGGCATTAGTACACACTGGTCACCACGTCACAGCTCTGATGTGCTTGATGGCACATAATGGAGATGTGCATTCTTATTTGCCTTCTTTTGCTCATTCTGCTCCCTTAGGAAGGAAAGGAAAGGTCCAAAGAAAAGTCTGCTGACAGAAAAGGGATTCTTCATAAATAAGAAGCTCGTGGCCTCACAAACGGCCCCATAGGCTTCAGAACAGCAGTAGCACACATGTTTCCTATCTGTAAACACATGAAACCACACGCTTGTGCTTTTTAAAAAGCCTCCAACAGCTTTGCCCTAAACACACAGCTATCATATAGCAAGGGAAAAAAATAAAGCTTTTTAGAAAGTCAAATTTATTTTGCATCTAAACCTGCAGCTCAGACAAGACATGATTTCAGAGAAGAAAAAACGCAGGTTTCCTGCCTGCAATCATAAGAGCCACTTCCAGCCATCACCTTCCCACCAAGAGATAAAGAGTTTAATCAGAAGGGGTGGCAAAATTGCTAAGTGCAATTCCAGGTGGCACACACATAAAGGTATATCCTTTGACCGCATTCACAGAAACTCCATTCCACTTTCAGAAAACATAAGGGCTCATCTCTTACAACACTAAGTGCAAACAGATAGCAGGGCCAAGAGCTTCAGACCCTCCAAATGGCCAGCCAGACTGGCTTTTGCTTTCTCACCTGGGAGGGCTGAACTCATCACAGCTTCTGGCACCAAAGGAGAGAAAACTCGGCTTGCTCTGGAGCATAATGGAGCCTGGGGCTCAGCAGCTCTCAACAGATGCCAGATTCCGACACGATGCACCCCTCTGGAGACACGACAACCAGTCTTCTCTGGCTCTTTTCTCCCACTCTGGCCAGAGTGTGGGCAGCAGAATGATTTCATGTTTGGATTTCATTTTAAACTCTTCTCTATATATTTAGCCTTTTTTGTTCTATCCTGGGATTGGAAGGCACTGGGGATTAAAAAAACAGATGATTAAAAACAAACCACTTGTGATGGTTAATTTTATGTGTTAACTTGGCTAGATTATGGTGTCCTGTTTGGTCAAATAGCAGTCTAGATGGTGCAGTGGAAATATGTTTTGGATGGGATTATTATAAACAACCTCAGATATGCAGATGATACCACACTAATGGCAGAAAAGGAAGAGGAACTAACGAGCCTCTTGATAAGTGTGAAAGAAGAGAGTGAAAAACCCGCTTAAAACTCAACTTTCAAAAAACTAAGATCATGGCATGCAGTCCCATCACTTCATGGCAAATAGAGAAGAAAAAAGTGAGAACAGTAACAGATTTTTTATTTTTGTGGGCTCCAAAATCACTCTGGCCGATGACTGCAGCCTTGAAATTAAAAGATGCTTACTCCTTGGAAGAAAAGCTATGACAAAACTAGACAGCATATGAAAAAGCAGAGACATCACTTTGCCAGCAAAGGCCCACATAGTCAAAGCTTTAGTTTTTCCAGTAAGTCATGTGCAGATATGAGAGTGGGACCATAAGGAAGGCTGAGTGCTGAAGAATTGATGCTTTTGAACTGTGGTGCTGGAGAAGACTCTTGAGAGTCCCTTGGACAGCAAGGAGATCAAACCAGTCCATCCTAAAGGATATCAGTCCTGAATAGTCAATGGAAGGACTGATGTTAAAGCTGAAGCTCCAACACTTTGGCCACCTGATGCGAAGAACTGACTCATTGGAAAAGACCCTGATGCTGGGAAAGACTGAAGGCAGGAGGAGAAGGGGACGACAGAGAATGAGATGGCAGGATGGCTTCACTGACTTGATGGACATGAGTTTGAGCAAACTCCAGAGACAATGAAGGACAGGGAAGCTGGGCGTGCTGCAGCCCATGGGGTCGCAAAGAGTTGGACCCGACTTAGTGACTGAACAGGAACAACAACATTAGTATCAGTGAACTTTGTGTAAAAACAGGTCACCTTTCATCATGTGCATGGGCCTCATCCCATCAGTGAAAGACCTTAAAGACAAAGGCTGGGGTTTCTCAGAGAAGAAGGAATTTTGCCTCCAGACTGCAACGTAGAAATTCTGCCTGCTTTCCAGCCCTCAAACTCAAGGCTTTTACCTGAATCTCCAACCTGCTGTATGCCCTGTAGATTTGAGACTTGACAGCCCTCACAATTACATGAACCAGTTGCAGTGGTTTTCAAACTTGAAGTTTGCAAAAACATCCCCTCCAGAGATTGCTAGGAAATGCACGTTCTGAAGCTCCCACAGGAAGATTTGGTAATTACCCCAGGTAATTCTAATACAGATGTCACGTGGCCCACTGCTACTGCTGCTGCTGCTGCTAAGTCACTTCAGTCGTGTCCAACTCTGTGCAACCCCATAAATGGAGGCTATTATCTTAGCAAGGCCAACACAGGTGAGAAGAGAGTGAGTCCCCTTCACCCTACTCCCTGCTTCAGTCCAGTCAGCTCCAGAGATGCTGGACCTGGAGGATGGCCATGCGTGAAAAGTGAAAAGTGAAAGTTTAGTCGCTCTTTGGGAATCAGACTGTAGCCTACAAGGCTCCTCTATCCACAGGATTTCCCAGGCAAGAATACTGGAGTGGGTTGCCATTTCCTTCTCCAGAGGATCTTCCTGACCCAGGGATCGAACCCGGATCTCCCACATCGTAGGCAGACGCTTTACTGAGCCACCTGGGAAGTCCTATGGTCATGCATGGGAAGGGGCAAAGTTATTCCAGCCTGCCATCTCTTTCTGACTCAGCTGATAGAAGGAGAAGTCGGCTGGGACAGGGACAGAAGACAGGGTCCATGTTGCTTCTCAAGGGAGTGTTGGCTTAGCTTGAAACTTTGAAGAAGAAAAAAACTAAGGCTTGCTGGTGCCGTGAGTCAAAGGTTCATTTGAAATGAAATCAGCATTGAACTGACATTCATTTTCTCTCCTCCATCAGCAGAAACTTGATAAAGAAAATGTCATTAGTCAACGCGAGGAGCTGGAGAAAAAGAACCCACATCCACCTTCTACTTCCATATTTCAGCACAAGGATCTCAAACGATTCCCTCCAGGCGGTAACCTTCTCAGTAGCAGCACTTGACCGGCTCCCTCCTCCTGTTCATGTTCAGTGTCTCACCCCTTCCTTCATTTCTATGTTAATGAGCCATCTCCGAATCACCCCATTCCCTTTCCTGACCCCTGTCCCTGCTGACTTGCTTACAGCCGGCAGAGGCCTCCTCTGTGAGAAGCATTACCCAACCATCTTAATTACTCCTTCCTTTCTCCTCTGTGACCTGACCGGAGGCTGAAACACTACCCATATTTCTCCATCAGTCACTTTAACTATTCCGCAGTTGCTCGTAACTGTCCTCTGCTCCGTTCATCACTAAAGTACCCGGGGCTTCCTGAATAGCACAGAAAGCCAACCACACTTGGGGATGAAGGATGGTGAAGCATTCCACTTCATAACCTTTATCTATAATGAGAATGCTCAGAATTACAAAGGGCAGAGCTGGAGGTTAGAGAGAGGGATGGGGAGAGGTGGCTGATTACAGGATGGTTTTATGAACTTCAGGAAAGATAAGAGAGTATGCCTGTCTGGAGGAGGAGAGATGAGAGCTGGAGGAGGAAATAGGGAACCAGGCAGAGGGTCGGGCAAAGCCCTGGCCTTGGTAGCAAGGAGTCAGCACAGGCATTGCTAAAGCCTGGAACATCATCTTTGCAAGAGGGGATGAGGGTTGTGTGGGAGGAAATTCGTGCCTTAGGGTTTTATCCAGTAGCTAAGCCAAACTCAGTGAGTTAGTAAGTTACATAACGTTCTTCACCCTAGGAGCCAAGTGATTCTGTGTCTCCATAGTCAACGAGGCATCTGAGAGGCAGTCATCACGGAGCTCATGTGGAAATGTGTGTTATGAAGCAGCTATTGGACTCAAATATGTAGAGACACGAAGGCCTTTGTTATAGTCCACAGCTAGATAGTACATGTGATAGATCGTTGTCTTTAAGCCCACAAGGAATCCCACCACCAGTTACACAAACCCTTGTGTGGGCTCCTCCACGTCAGCTGCAGGCTTGGTCATGTGGCTGACTTTGGCCAACAGGAGATCAGGAAAAGTAATATAAACAGGGCGCTTCCCAGGTGGCATAGTGGTAAAGAATCTGCCTGCCAATGCAAGAGACATTGGCTAGGTCCCTGGGTGGGGAAGATCCCCTGGAGGAGGAAATGACAACCTGCTCCAGTATTCTTGCCTGGGAAATCCCAGGGACAGAGAAGCCCGGCAGGTTACAGTCCATGGGGTCACAAAGAGTCAGACACAGCTGAATGACTGAGAGGGTGCTTGTACATGTTAGGAGGAGAAGGGGATGACAGAGGATGAGATGGTTGGATAGCATCACCGACTCAATGGACATGGGTTTGGGTAAACTCCGGGAGTTGGTGGTGGACTGGGAGGCCTGGCGTGCTGTGGTTCATGGGGTCACTGACTGAACTAAGATGAACTGAACTAGGTTGGTCATAGCTTTTCTTCCAAGGCGCAAGCGTCTTTTAACTCCATGGCTGCAGTCACCATCTGCAGTGATTATGAAGCCCAAGAAAATAAAGTCTCTCACTGTTTCCATTATTTCCCCATCTATTTGCCATGAAGTGGTAGGACTGGATGCCATGATTTTCATTTTTTTAATGTTGAGTTTTAAGTCAACTTTTCCACTCTCCTCTTTCAGTTTCATTAAGAGGCTCTTTAGTTCTTTTTCTGCCATAAGAAAATTTCGGCCATAAATTTTCTTAAGATTTATTAACGTATTTATTCATTTATTTTTGGCTGTTCTGTGTCTTTGTTGCTGGGCACAGGCTTTCTCTAGTTGCTGTAAGCGGGGGCCTCTCTCCTTCTCTCTAGCTTTGTCTGCTTTTAAAATTATATAAACAATGCATGTGCATCCTCAGTATAAAATAGTCAAATTATACACAACTGTATACAGTACAAAGCAAAAGTCCTTTTCATCAGAGAAGCTATCAAGGGTTCAAAGTAGAGGCTCTGGACCCAGACTGCTTGGATTTGAATTCCAGCTCCGCTCCTTAATAGCTGTGTGTCCTTGGACAGCTTACTTAACCTTTCTGTGACTCAGTTTTCTCATCTGGGCCTCAAAGATCGGTTCAAGGATTAAATGTGACAACGCCTGAGAGATGCTTCACTCAGAGTCTGGCACGCATTATGTGTTAATGATCCCCGTTGCTCCCATGTCCCTCCCCAGAGGAAAGCCCTATTAAAGGCTTGGTGTACAGATTTCCTACAAATGGGACTTCCCATATGGCTCAGCGGTAAAGAACCTGCCTGTCAATGCAGGAGCCACAGGAGACATGAGTTCGATCCCTGGGTCGGGAAGACCCCCTGGAGAAGGAAACAGCAACCCACTTCAGTATTCTTGCCTGGAGAATTCTATGGACAGAGGAGCCTGGCAGGGTATAGTCCATGGGGTCTCAAAGAGTCGGACATGACTCAGCAACTAATCAGGCAGGCACATACCCTAAAAATACAAGTGCACTTTGGGCATAAAGATGACCACACTGGACCTTGGTTCTGCAACTTGCTTTACAGTTGAACCAAACCATGGGGATATTTTAATACTAGTCACACAGACATATCCCTCATTCTCCTTAACAGCAAGCATCCTTTGGGTGGATGCACCAAAGTATACTGAACCATTCCCCCTATTGGTGGGCATTTAGGCTGTTCCCATTTCTCCCCGGTGGAAGTGAACTGGATACGCAGAGGCAGCCGAGCTCTGAGCACGTCAGACTCGGGAAGCAGCGCAGCCAGGAAGCAGAGCCAGGCGGAGGACGGGCTCATCAGCGTCTCTGCCAAGGACGGGAAGGATGACGACAGTCTGGGGCACACTCAAAATAAGTCACTGTCCCCAGCCCTCCCCAAACTGGGAAGTGCATCGTTACTCTCCTGTCGGCTTCCTGTCACAGCTGGTGGCTGTGCCGCCCCCAACCCCCAAAACCTCCCACTAACAGGCCACGCCCAGGCCTCCAGGTTTACATCAGCAAGGGCCCTGCTCCCTCTAACTTCTCCCTCCTACAGCGCCCCAAGTGCTCATCCTCCCCGGGACATACAAGATGCCTGAGTACAGAAGTTTCAAGGCTTGATTAACACAGGACACTGAAACCTTACTCAGAACCCTAACTGCTAAAGCAGAGGCCTTGGTTGGACAGAGCTGGGTCATCAGAGGAGGTAATGGAGAGCCTCATCTTCTGCCCAAGACCCCCATGGTCCTCTGGAACGCAACTGGTAAACCACTCATCTCGTCTGATCTGTTTTCCAGATTTGGTGGCTAGAGCTCATGGAGGGGAAGTAATCCAGCAAAGGCCACACAGAAAGTAAGTAGCAGAGTCCTGGCCTTCATATCCTGACTCCTAACTCCCAGGCCACTGTGCTTTCTTCTACCCTCTGCAGTTACTCTAATATTTGGGCTTGTTTAGACTAGGGTGTGAATGACTGCCTATCAGAGATGATTCTCTTTTCATGGACATTTTTCATGAGAGCCAGAATTCTCAACCCCAGAGCCCAAGTATAACCTCCAGAATAAAAAAGCAGATCTTCCTGGATCAGGGGTTTCAGTGTGAAAAAGCTAAATGTCAATGAGGGAAAAAATTATAAACACTGTTTTTATGTTTTAAAAAATGATAGAAATCAGAAATGAACATACAATTTACTGAACTTCTGTGATTAAACTAGAAAGTTCAAATAAATTTTGCATGACAGACGGTGAAATGGTTGGATGGCATCACCAATTCAATGAATATGAACTTGGTTAAACTCTGAGAGATGGTGAGGGACAGGGAGGCCTGGTGTGCTACGGTCCATGGAGTCACAAGGAGTCAGACACGGCTTGACAACTGAACAACGACTGTAATCAGTGCCTTCAGGCTAATCCTCTGGCTCTAGCCTCTAATGACATGAAGTCACTTTCCTCTGTCACTGAGGTACTTTGGTGGAAAAATTTGAGAAACCCTGAGCTAAAGGAATGACTCTCTAATAGCAAAATTATAGGCAGCAGAATAAAGGAGATTTTCAATGGGTGGAAGGTCATCCTAAGCCCCTGAAATCTCATGTATAACATCCACTCTACCTAACATACAGTTATAATAGCAGTAAACATTTATTGAGCACTTACTTCATGCCCACCACTATGTGAAACACTTTATGAGGATGAGTCGGCACTAACATCATCTCCCATTTTACAGACAACAAAACTGAGGCTCTGCAAGCATACATCACCCAAATCTCCCAGTTCATCAGTGGTACAAACAGGATCCAAAACCCCTTCCAGAAGGATGACCAGCCATCCCAGTTTAACCAGGACTGTCCCACTTTGAGCCCTAGAAGTACCACACCCTAGAAATCCCATGGACAGAGAAGCCTGGATGGCAACTAAACAACAAAACTTGGAAATCCCGAGTTCCCAATCTAATTGGGACAGCTGTTCACCCTAGTGGAGGGCTGGCTTGAGGCTGCTCAGAGAACAGAAATGCTTACTGTGAATGGTTAAGAGGTGCCTTTGGCAAAATTCCATGGGGTTTTTCCTGGGGAGTTAGGAGAGGTGCTAACTGCTACTTCTGGGCTGGGTGGGATAAAAATAAAGTTTTCAAATGTGGATGCAGGCACTGAAGAATGAGAGTTCATCTGAGTGACACATTTCTGATGCATTGAGTGGGGTGACCAGCTAGCCTCGTTCTGCCAGGGACTTCCCAGGTTTAAGCTCCAAAAGTCCCTGTGATTCACTCCCTCAGCCAAGGCAAGCCAATCACTCACCCTACTTCCCTACTCACCCTTATGGCAGAAAGTGAAGAACTAAAGAGCCTCTTGATAAAAGTGAAAGAAGAAAGTGAAAAAGTTGGCTTAAAGCTCAACATTCAGAAAATTAAGGTCATGGCATCAGGTCCCATTACTTCATGGCAAATAGATGGGAAAACAGTGAAAACAGTGACTGACTTTATTTGGGGGGCTCCGAAATCATTGCAGATGGTGACTGCAGCCATGAAATTAAAAGACACTTACTCCTTGGAAGGAAAGTTATGACCAACCTAGACAGCATATTAAAAAGCAGAGACATTACTTTGCCAACAAAGGTCCGTCTAGTCAAGGCTATGGTTTTTGCAGTGGTCATGTATGGATGTGAGAGTTGAACTATAATGAGAGCTGAGCTCAGAAGAATGACGCTTTTGAACTGTGGTGTTGAAGAAGACTCTTGAGAATCCCTTGGACTGCAAGGAGATCAAACCAGTCCTGGGTGTTCATTGGAAGGACTGATGTTGAAGCTGAAACTCCAATACTTTGGCCATCTGATGCGAAGAGCTGACTCATTGGAAAAGACCCTGATGCTAGGAAAGATTGAGGGCAGGAGGAGAAGGGGACGACAGAGGATGAGATGGTTGGATGGCATCACCGACTCGATGGACATGGTTTTGGGTGGACTCCGGGAGTTGGTGATGGACAGGGAGGCCTGGCGTGCTGTGGTTCATGGGGTCGCAGATTCGGACACAACTGAGCAACTAAACTGAAGTGAACTGAACTGAACTTCCCTATCAGAAGCTGTTGCTGAATATTCCAGAAAATGCATACAACTTTAGCAACTACGTGTTCCACGTCTCTGTCTCACTTCAATTTATTTTCCTTAAAAATTTTTTTTTTAGTTTTCTTCCCCACTCAAATTGGCAGGCAAAGTGACACTGTGAGCTGTTGTCTTTCTCTCACTGTGAAAGACTATAAAGAGAAAAAAATCGTAAAGGTCACGGTGCTTTTAAATGAGTCTTCTTAAAAAAAAAAGAAAGAAAGCAAAGAAAATTGCCTGAATGGGTTCCTATTAGTGGGAAGTAAGAAAAGGTTCCAAGTGGAAAACTGTTCTCAAGAGAAAGCATGTTGACCCTGTTACTGTATTTTAAACTTGTGTTTAAAATGTTCCCTGAATGTTTCAAAAGTCTCTTTTTGCATATTTATCTTCCCTTCCCTGCTAAAAGTCAGCGTTAGGAGCACTTAATGACTAACAGGGAGACAGGTTCCCATCTTCCATCCCCCTCTGACGCTGCTAAATCCTCCCCAGGGCGGCAAGCCCCATCAGGAGAGAGGTGGCCCCACCATGAACAGCCACCCGTCTGCATTAATCCCAGCACTCCCCTCCCTGTCTTTCTCCCCCTCCTCCCCACTCCTTGCTTCTCCTTCTCTCTCCCTCTGAACAGCCCCACACTGGCTTTCTTCCAGTTCCAGCTTTTCATCAAGCTCCCTCTGGCCTCCACAACTTTGCACTTTCTGCTCCCTCTGTTCACACGCTCCTCCCCTTGTGCGTTGCCTGACTGGCTCCTTCTCCTTCAGGTCTCAGCTGGTGGGTATCCATCACCTCTCTCAAAAGGACACCCCACCCCCTACTCCCCGCCAGCTCTGCTTCCTCCAGGCACGCACTCTACTCCTTATAATTACTTCACGCTTGTTTGTTTAACTGAACTATATTAGTTTTGGGTACATAACCCAGAGACTCTGGAGAAGGCAATGGCACCCCACTCCAGTACTCCTGACCTGGAAAATCCCATGGATGGAGGAGCCTGGAAGGTTGCAGTCCGTGGGGTCGCTGAGGGTCGGACACTTAATTACTTCACGCTTGTTTGTTTAACTGAACTATATTAGTTTTGGGTACATAACCCAGAGACTCTGGAGAAGGCAATGGCACCCCACTCCAGTACTCCTGACCTGGAAAATCCCATGGATGGAGGAGCCTGGAAGGTTGCAGTCCGTGGGGTCGCTGAGGGTCGGACACTACTGAGCGACTTCACTTTCACCTTTCACTTTCATGCATTGGAGAAGGAAACGGCAACCCACTCCAGTGTTCTTGCCTGGAGAATCCCAGGGACTGGGGAGCCTGGTGGGCTGCCATCTATGGGGTCACACTGAGTCGGACACGACTGAAGTGACTTAGCAGTAACAGCAACCCGGAAACTCAATATTTCTATAGACTGGTCAGTTGTTAAGTCGTCTCCAATTCTTTTGCAACCCCCTGGAGTATAGCCCATCAGGCTCCTCTGTCCATGGGATTTCCCAGGCAAGAATATTAGAGGGGGTTGCCATTTCCTCCTCCAGGGGAATCTTCCCAGCCCATGTCTCCTGCACTGGCAGGTGGATTCTTTACCACTGAGCTACCATTTATAGATTACAAACCATTTCAAAGTATCATAAAATATTGGCACTGTTCCCTGTGATATACAATATACTTTGTAGCTGATTTATTTTACATGGTAGCTCTTATTTCATAGGTTCGATGTGTGCGTCTCCACCATCAGGCCTTCTAGACTGTGGTCCCACGAGAATGCAAGCTTGGTGAAGGCAGGCACTGTGTCATTGCTCACATTTGTACCCCCAGGGCCCGTCGCTGTGACTAGCAGACACAGCAGGGCTCCATGGAGATCTGCAAAATTGCATGATTGAGTGAATGACTCCCAGCCTCTTTCCCGACCTGCTCTGTGGATGGTGGGTGCAGGTAGTTGATCCCAGACAGGAGAAGGGAGGCGGGGAAGGGAAGGAAGCCAATACATGGAATGTCATCAAGAGGGCTATTGATGCAGTTTTTCCAAGTAGTTATGTATGGATGTGAGAGCTGGACCATAAAGAAGGCTGAGGGCCAAAGAACTGATGCTTTCCAATTGTGGTGCTGGAGAAGACTCTATAGAGTCCCTTGGACAGCAGGGAATTCAAGCCAGTCAATCCTAAAGGAAATGAGTCCTGCATATTCACTGGAAGGACTGATGCTGAAGCTGAAGCTCCAATACTTTGGCCACTTGATGTAAAGAGCCGACTCACTGTAAAAGACAGTGATGCCTGTTGGTGGGAATGCAAACTAGTACAGCCACTATGGAGAACAGTGTGGAGATTCCTTAAGAAATTGCAAATAGAACTGCCTTATGACCCAGCAATCCCACTGCTGGGCATACACACCGAGGAAACCAGAATAGAAAGAGACACATGTACCCCAATGTTCATCGCAGCACTGTTTATAATAGCCAGGACATGGAAACAACCTAGATGTCCATCAGCAGATGAATGGATAAGAAAGCTGTGGTACATATACACAATGGAGTATTACTCAGCCATTAAAAAGAATACATTTGAATCAGTTCTAATAAGATGGATGAAACTGGAACCGATTATACAGAGTGAAGTAAGCCAGAAAGAAAAACACCAATACAGTATACTAACACATATATATGGAATTTAGAAAGATGGTAATGAGGACCCTGTATGCAAGACAGTAAAAGAGACACAGATGTGTAGAGTGGACTTTTGGACTCTGAGGGAGAGGGAGAGGGAGAGGGTGGGATGATTTGGGAGAATAGCATTGAAATATGTATACTATCATGTAAGAAATGAATCGCCAGTCTATGTTCAATGCAGGATGCAGGATGCTGGGGGCTGATGCATGGGGATGATCTGAAGGGATGATGTGGGGTGGGAGGTGGGAGGGGGGTTCATGTTTGGGAGTTCATGTACACCCGTGGCAGATTCATGTCAATGTATGCCAAAACCAATACAGTACTGTAAAGTAAAAGTAAAAATAAAAATTAAAAAAAGATAATTAACACAACTGATGAATAACAGAATGATTGAATTATTATTAAATTATTGTCCATTCTTGTGAGGTATTGCTCAAGCATTAAAAATTATATTTTGAGGGAATGTTGAGTGACATGAGAAGTTCTATCTGTAGTAGACAGACTCTAAGATGGTTGCCCATGGTCCCTTCCTCCTGGTGTTAACACCTTTGTATACTCCCCTCAGTTGGTGGAGCCAGAATCTAGGGCTTTCATCTAACCAATAAAATACAGCAGAGGTGATGGGATAGCACTTCTGTGATAATGTCACACAGTTGTAACATCAGTCTTGCTAGGAGACTCTCCCATTCTGACTTTGAAGAAGCAAACTGGCATGTTTTAAGATTTCCCTGTGGAGACAGCCACTCAGCAAGGAAGTGAACGGGTTCTCCAGCAAATGGCCAGTAAGAAAGCTTGGCCCTCAGTCTCGGTTCAGTTCAGTCACTCAGTCATGTCCTACTCTGCGACCCCATGTACTGCAGCATGCCAGGCTTCCCTGTCCATCACCAACTCCTGGAGCCTACTAAAACTCATGTCCATCGCGTCAGTGATGCCATCCAACCATCTTATCCTCTGTCGTCCCCTTCTCCTCCAGCATTCAATCTTTCCCAGCATCAAGTTCTTTTCCAATGAGTCAGTTCTTCACATTGGGTGGCCAAAGTATTGGAGTTTCAGCTTCAGGATCAGTCCTTCCAATGAATATTTAGGACTGATTTCCTTCAGGATTGACTGGTTGAATCTCTTTACAGTGCAAGGGACACTTAAGAGTCTTCTCCAACACCACAGTTCAAAAGCATCAATTATTTGGCACTCAGCTTTCTTTATAGTCCAACTCTCACATTCATATATGCCCACTGGAAAAACCATAGCTTTGACTAGATGGACCTTAGTTGGTAAAGTAATGTCTCTGTTTTTTAATACGCTGTCNGAGTCTTCTCCAACACCACAGTTCAAAAGCATCAATTATTTGGCACTCAGCTTTCTTTATAGTCCAACTCTCACATTCATATATGCCCACTGGAAAAACCATAGCTTTGACTAGATGGACCTTAGTTGGTAAAGTAATGTCTCTGTTTTTTAATACGCTGTCCTCAGTCTAGCAGCCTGCAAAAAAGGGAATGCTACCAGCAACTGCTTGAGCCTGAAGGCAGATTCTTTCCAAGTTGAGCCTCAAATGAGACTGAAAACTGGCCAATATCTTGACCACAACTTAGTGAGACCCATAAACAGAGGATCTGATTGAGCTACTACCAAACTTCTGACCCACAGAAACTGTGATGATAAATATGTGTTGTTTTAAGCAACTGAGTTTGTGGTGATATTGTTACTTGACAATAGACAATGAAGATGCTACCAAAATATTAAATCTAAAGAAAAGGATAAAAAAAAACTGTATATGCTATATGTGTCAGGTAGTTTTGCTCTATAACAACCCCAAACCTCAACGGCTTACACAAAAACACTTATTTTTAAGTAGTATTACATGCTGGTTGTTGCAGAGCTGCTGTGGGCTACCATGACTCTACTTCGTTTTCCTAACTTCTGCTCAACTCTGTTCTCTTCTGGGACCCTGGCTGAAAGAATGCCACCTGCAGTAAGCCTTTCTATTCTTGTGTCAAAGAGTAGGAGCATGGGCTTTGAGCTGAATCTAAACCATGCAACTGCATTTAAAGTTTCTGTTCAGATGTGACTATGTTA
The DNA here is from genome assembly GCA_006410675.1 of Oreotragus oreotragus. Lineage (NCBI taxonomy): Eukaryota > Metazoa > Chordata > Mammalia > Artiodactyla > Bovidae > Oreotragus > Oreotragus oreotragus. The sequence continues at coordinate 42,543 of SJYX01013080.1, read as the reverse complement.
CATTATATTGGTTTGTTACGGTCATGGAACCAAAGGCCCCAGTTTCCTGAATGTCATCTGGAAATCATTCACAGTGACCAGTAGGATTCCTTATATCAAATCTCCTTCCTGCTTCTAATCTCTGTAACTTCTACCTTTGCTACCAGCCAGAGAAATACCACTATTAAAGAGCTCATTTGTTTGGGTCAGGCCCACCCAGATAATCTCCATATATTAAAGTGAATTTATTGAGACTGATTAAATAGGCAAAATCCCATCACAACAGTTTAGTGCCTTGAAATCAGATCAAGCTATTTTCAAATCATGGTTCATTCATTTACCTATGTGTGCTTTGGATGACTTATTTAACATGTGATATAATAGTAACTAACTCATTTGGTTGGTTTGAAATCTAAATAGAATAAAGTTTGTAATGACTTTAGCAAAGCTCCTGACATGTGGCTCTCCAAAATTGGAAACTCGTGTGTTGATTTTATAATAAATGTTACATCAAATATATTCCTGATATTGACTATGCAAATAAAGTCAACAGGAATATCTTTCTCTTCATGTTTCTTTTGCTCATTCTTTTTCTCTCTCTTCCACCTCCTTCCCTCCCCGGAAATATATACTTGTTATGTTTTTAATACCTCGATTGCCACCTGTTATTTATCAAGATATCATAATGTGAAACTATTACAAAAAGTGCAGGATTCCATCTGGATCACATCAGTGTACTTCTGACTTTTGGCAAGGAGGTTGAATGGAAAAGGATATGAGATGCTTCCTTATCCAGGCTATGAGTTTTCTTCACAGTGTCTTGCAGCATGCGCCAAAACAAGCATAAGACACCAAGTCGGAAACCAATCCCATCTTTTTCATAAAGGATTACAGATTGCTGTCTTTTCATTTCCAAGACCACTGCTTCAATTTTTTGAAATGAATTTGGCTTGGAATATGATCAGCACTCAATGAAGGAAAGGCACTGAAATGCCAAATCAATGCCCATGATACACAGTTTTTTAACTCTCAACAAAAAGGTAGTAGAACAGCTTAAAGCATCTGCTTCATCTTATTTATCCATAATAATAAATTTTACATCATTGAAATGAAATATTATCACAAGTTAAAAATATTAAAATACATATAGAAGAGTCCTTAGAGAGACGAATTTGTTCAATTTCCCACATCCAGTTCTTCTCTTGAGTTTACAATGAACTCAAGAAAAAAGAGCAATGGGATAAATAGGAACTTTCTGACCCTCAAAATATCATAAATAGATTATGATTTTCCTTGATAACCAGATACTTCTCTACATAGGGCATTTCTTCCTCAAAGTAATTCACTGGCAGCTAGGTTAGGCACAGGATCAAACTTGTGAAGTTCATTGTCAATGACTTCATTTTCTCCTTTCTGTTCTCCTTTCCTTATTCTGTGCCCATAATATCTGTCCATACCCCACCCAATTAGAACACCAGTAAGTACATGCTCTCTTCTGTGCCCCTCTTCTCTCACCTGAACTTCAGAAAGGTTTAAGGTAAACCCATTCACATTGAGACATTATCATTTGATAAGACCTTGGAGTCAGTTTAGACATATTTAAGTATTCATAGAAGGCCAAAGAATGAACTTTATAACTGTAGAATCACCAGTTCTCAATTAGCTAAACTGGGTTAGGAGAAGGAATTATTTACAGTGGAGTAGGTTTTTGTACTAGTAGAAAAAATACAATGGAAATTGAAGGGAAATAACCATCTTCTCAAGCTCACTGCTAAAGCATGCTAACATCTGAAAGATTAGCCAAATCTGTGATTTTTGTAAACCAAAGCTTTGCCAAAGGGTGATTCACTAGCCATATTTACTTCTGGACACATGCAAGTTACCTCATGAGAATTGTTACACAGCCAGTTCTTTCGGATGGAGACAGAGCCATGGAATCAGAAGGATAACAATCTTTTGGAGGGAGAAGTGGCTCAAATCAGATGGAAGTGCCCTAAAGAGACTGTCTTGTGGCTGGATCAGTGCTAACTGACTTGCCACAGACATAAGAGGGGAAGGATATTAGAAAGACAGCACATTGTTTTCTTCAGAGAGGACTCTTCTGACCACATTTTGTTAAGGCTCTCTCTCCTCTTTTCAAGGTCCAGATTAAGCCCTATCTCTTCCAGGGTTCCCTCTCCTTCCCAGAGTTGGAATGTCGAGTTAGTGGAGGGATATGGAAGTATTTCAAGGACTTGACCTTGATATAGAGTGCCTTTTGCTGGCATTACATTTGCTACAGCAGTGACCTATGAGGTCTAGAGTCTATTCCAAGGTACATAGTATAGATTGAGTGATCAAATAAAAAGAACATGGGTTGAAAGAAGTCCTGCTTCTCCTCAGGATGTAAAAAGCTGTAAGAGAATGTTCCACCTTAACTATAAGACATGGGTGCATGCCTGCTAATTTGCTTCAGTTGTGTCCAACTCAGTGTGACCCCATGGACTGCAGCACACTAGGCTCCCCTATCCATGGAGATTCTTCAGGCAAGAATACTGGACTGGGTTGCCATACCCTCCTCCAGCGGATCTTCCAACCAAGGGATCGAATCTGAGTCTCATGTCTCCTGCATCAGCAGGAGGGTTCTTTACCGCTAGCACCACCTGGGAAGCCCAACTATCAGACAGGGGTAGATAACTGACAAGACCATAGTTATTCCTGTGTTGCTCCAATTGCTGAAGTAAAAAAGCCATATACTGAGTTACATTTTCAAGTAGCAAGATCCTTTGAAGAAAAGAGAGGACAGATTTGTTTGTTTGTGTTTAACCTGATGTGAAGAACTGACTCATTGGAAAATACCCTGGTGCTGGGAAAGATTGAAGGCAGGAGGAGAAGGGGATGACACAGGATGAGATTGTTGGATGTCATCATTGACTCGGTGGACATGAGTTTGAGTAACCTCTGAGAGTTGGTGATGAACAGGGAAGCCTGGCGTGCTGCAGTCCATGGGGTCACAAAGAGTTGGACATGACTGACTGAACCGACTAACTGAACCTTTGGGAAAGCATGACAGGAAGAGATGGCCAATAAAAAGGAGGTAAGAANGAGTTGGTGATGAACAGGGAAGCCTGGCGTGCTGCAGTCCATGGGGTCACAAAGAGTTGGACATGACTGACTGAACCGACTAACTGAACCTTTGGGAAAGCATGACAGGAAGAGATGGCCAATAAAAAGGAGGTAAGAAGAAACAACTGAAACTTTAATGAATTCTTAGAGGTCTACTTGGGGTTCGTGGTGAATTTATAAGGTTGAAAGACCCACACTACAGGGCAGTCTGCACTCATTTGTAAGCTCTTTTCCCCAAGCCTACAACCAGCTGCATGCTGGAGAGACTGGAGGCACTAAAACCTGAGAGAGTCCCCTTTGATGGCACTGGGCCACCACTGAGACACAGTCAGGAAACCCTGCCTACTTCCCTGTGCTCTCCTCTCAACCAAGCACAAGCCGTCTGCCCCAGAAGAAAAGAGACAGAACCCTCCAGCTTCTAGGACCCAGGCAAAATCCCACTGCTGCCTGGAGGAGTCAGTCAATCAGTTCAGTCATTCAGTTGTGTCCGACTCTTTGCAACCCCATGGACTGCAGCATGTCAGGCTTCGCTGTCCATCACCAACTCCAGGAGCTTACTCAGACTCATGTTCATCAAGTCAGTGATGCCATTCAAACATCTCATCCTCTGTCGTCCCCTTCTCCTCCTGCCCTCAGTGTTTCCCAGTACCAATTGTGTCCGACTCTTTGCAACCCCATGGACTGCAGCATGTCAGGCTTCGCTGTCCATCACCAACTCCAGGAGCTTACTCAGACTCATGTTCATCAAGTCAGTGATGCCATTCAAACATCTCATCCTCTGTCGTCCCCTTCTCCTCCTGCCCTCAGTGTTTCCCAGTACCACACAGTCTTTTCAAATGAGTCAGTTCTTCACATCAGGTGGCCAAAGTATTGGAGTTTCAGCTTCAGCATCAGTCCCTCCAATGAATATTCAGGACTGATTTCCTTTAGGATTGACTGTACTGAGGAAAGACTTCCCAAACTCCAAGCACCACTGGAGCGCAAGGAAGTGACCCATTACTGAAGGAATGTGTCAGTGCCTTTAGGGTAGGGTCACTGAGGGTAACCATAGCAACAAGAAATCCTAAACCCACCTCAACTCCTGACTGTATGCAATCACCTTGTGGCTCAGCTGGTAAAGAATCTGCTTGCAATGTGGGAGACCTGGGTTTGATCCCTGGGTTGGGAAGATGCCCTGGAGAAGGAAAAGGCAACCCACTCCAGTATTCTGGCCTGGAGAACTTCATGGACTGTTTAGTCCATGGTGTCGCAAAGAGTCAGATACCACTGAGTGACTTTCACTTTCATTCACACTCTAACAGCCCCGACAGGCAAGAGGAGTGGCAGGCACTTTTCTGGGCATAAATACTCTTGTCTCATTAAGAAACTGTAAGCTAAAACCAGTTAGATATCACCACATGCCTACTGGAAAGGCTACAAATAAAAGGCCTGACAATGCTCAATACTGCTGAGAATGCAAAATGAACCGATCCCATATAGGTTGCTGATGGGAATGCAAAATTGTCCAGCCACTCTGGGGAACAGTTTGGCATTTTTCTTATAAAGTTAAATATTTTATTATCATGATTCAGCAATCCCACTCTCAGGTAAGGGAAATAAAAACTTATGTTCACACAAAAATGTGTATACTATTAGTTGTAGTAGTTTTATTCATAATCACCAAAAACTAGAAACAATCAAGATGTCCATGAACTGGGGAAAGGATAAACAAAATATGTATTTGATACAAAGGCAAAATACTCTACATTGAAAGTAATAAGTTATTCATGTGCTCAACAACATGATGAATCTCGAAAGCATTATGCCAAGTGAAAGAAGCCTAACACAAAAGACTACATACTATATTATTCCATGTATATAAAAATCTAAAAAAGAAAAACAATAGTGATAGAAAGCGGATCAGGGGTTGACAGGATCCAGTAGAGGAAAGGGTGGAAATTGATTTCAAAGAGAGCTGAGGGAATTTTGGGGCGGGGGGACAAGGGGTTGATGGAAATAATATTAGTCATGGTTGTAAGGATTACATAACATTTGTCAAGAGTCATCAAACTATGTACACTAAAAACAAGTGAATTTCACTGTAGGTAAAGTATACTTCAATAGAACTGAGTGGTTTTTTTAAAGGAAAAAAATCAAGAAGAGAATCAGGATGAGAAAAATCAAGAATTTAAATGTAAAGGTATAGAATTTTATATGCCATACATGGCATTTCATTTACATGGATGTCCACCAGAATTTCCCATATCATACATACACTTTCCCCGTATCATCATACACTTTTAACTATTTTAACTAGGGAACTTCTGTAAAGGCTCAATAGAATTTAATGTTTATAAATTCACATGAATTTTCCTATAAATAAATTCACAAATCTGAAAAGAAATCTTTCCTCATATCCTATGTCCTGATCTGTGGTTTGAAAAAGATAATCACAAATTCCTCTTCTCTAGTAATTCTATTATGAGGTCTCTCTTAATCTCCTCAATTAAACAGCAGGCTACTTGGATATTAGTAAAGCTACCATAGAGTGTATTAGGAAACCGACATGAATCATCTTCTAACAATGGTTTGAAGCATATCTTATCTTTAAAAATGAGGAATTTCGAATGTTGGGGCATTGCAAAGTAATTAACCTCCAATTAAAATAAATAAATTTATGTTAAAAAATAAATAAACAGATATAAGTAACAAAAGTAAAAAAAATGAGGAATTTGAGATTATTCAGTATTTTAAAACTTTTCAATGTTCATATAGGGAATAAGTGGTAAAGTCATGCTAGGTCTCCATTTGTACTTGTTTCCTCAGCCTGTGCTCTTTCTACTTTGCCATAGAGCACTCACATAAGGCAAGGAGAAGGCTGGCCACTTTGATCTATTGTTTTTTAGTTGCTAAGTCATGTCTGACTCATTGTGACCTCATGGACTGTAGTCCACCAGGCTCCTCTGTCCATGGGATTTCCTAGGCAAAAATACTGGAGTGGGTTGCCATTTCCTTCCCAAGGATCTTCCTGGATTAGGGATTAAACCCATGTTTCCTGCATTGCAGGCAGGTTCTTTACTGCTGAGCCAGCAGGAAAGGCCACTTTGATTAGCTGCTATGATTCCCTCAGTAATGCCATGGTATTTCAGGAGAGAAGGAGATTTTATTCATCAACTGATCCAACTTCCCCTTTTGACAGATGAGATACTTAAGTTTGGAATAGATTAGCAATTTAACCAAAGTCATACAGCCATGTAGTGAAACAACTCAAAGATAACTCAGATCTCATAACTCCCAATATCATACTCTTTCCAATTTCTGTCATTGGAGACCAGTGACTAAGCAACAAGGTGCTGATCAACCAAGAGGAAAAGCTTGATTCCAGTGTAGCCATTGAGCTTGTTCCTCTCGCAAAATGTACTTAAGCTTCTCTGGTCAGCAGCAGGACTAGGTAAAAAAATACAACCAGACAAACAACCAAATATAATGTAAAAACAAACTCTGCATTCACACCCTGCTGAGCATAGGTAAGCGAAGTTACCTTCACCATGGAACCATCTGTACCCACCTAACAATTCCATTGAAAGGGAACTTTTGGCAATAAGAACCCCAAAGGGCCCAAAGATGGGATATAATTAGCTGCTCAAAATGGTCACCTTCTAGCAGGTTCAGTAACAATAATTTTTTTTAAAAGAGAGAGAGAAGCTGTATATTTGTTTCTTATCTCTAGAAAGTAGGAGGATTCTGTTTGTGAGAATCAACTCAATAGGTTTGAGGCAACAGAAGTGAATACACTGAAATCCATAATAATAAGAGTTACACTTATTGACCTCTTACCATGAGTCACACACTGTTCTAAGGGCTTTATAAATGTTAGCTCATTTTATCCTTTCCATTATTCTATGAAGCTGGCACTAATATTACTCTACTTTTACAACTGAGGAAACTGAAACAAAAAGAATCTAAGTAATTAATCAAAAGTCACACTGTGATAGTCAATGGAGAGTAAGACAGTGACCCCATATTTTACATTTGTAACCATAACATCACATCTGAAACCCTTTGCTACAGATACAATACATTTGAAGGGAGATTTGACTGAATTTTGAAATGTGATGCTCATTTAAATTTATTCTGAAATACATCCTTTTTTCAGATTTCTAGTTTTCCTGTGGATATAGCTAATGGGCTTTAGCTTATGGAACCAGCTGTCAGTAAAAAAATTGTTTGATTTCTGGCCCTGTTGCTTTCTAATTGGACTCTTGACCAAGTTACTTAATTATCTCAGCCTCAATTCTCAAAAAAAAATAAATAAATAAAATAAATAATAAGAAGAAGATTATTAACCTTGTAGGATTACTCTGTTTTATCCAGAGTCCTGGTATCATTCACCCTCAAAAGGAGTGATTGGAGAGGTTCAACAAAGAGATTCTACAAAATATGGACAGAGTGAAAGGGAAACAGCAGGGGTTTGTAGCAATCCTGAAAAAATCAAAGGGAAGGGGGAGTTAGAAGAACCACCTTCAAAAATATCTGTCACTGTGGCTAGGGAAGCCTACCTGAGAGGAGCTGGAAGCTTAGTTGATGGACACCAGTTCTTGGTGACCATATGTGAGGGAGTCAGATGGGTAAATCATCTGCCTTTACAAACCTCTGTTACTTCAGTATCCTGTCTCTTATTCACTGACTCAACAGAAGCCAGACAGGACTCAAGTTGTTGCAGCCCATGCAGGGCAGCCTCCTGAGGTACCAGGTAAAAGAGTAAAGGTTAACAGTGGATTCGTAGGGCACATGTATAACACAATAGGGTGGATGATACATTTGAAAATGTCCAGCATGAGGCATGGGCTTAAAAATGACTAATTTCGTTATTTCCTCTGATGGTCATGTGTTTTGTTTTTAAAATCATGTATAGTTGATTTACAATAAGTGTGTGCAGCAAAGTGATTCAGATTATATATCCATAATAGAGGAAAACAATAGAATGGGAAAGACTAGAGATCTCTTCAAGAAAATTAAAGATACCAAGAGAACATTTCATGCAAAGATGGGCTCGATAAAGGTCAGAAATGGTATGGGCCTAAGAGAAGCAGAAGATATTAAGAAGAAGTGGCAAGAATACACAGGGGAACTGTACAAAAAAGAGCTTCATGACCCAGATAATCACAATGGTGTGATCATTCACCTAGAGCCAGACATCCTGGAATGTGAAGTCAAGGGCTTAGAAAGCATAATTATGAACAAAGATAGTGGAGGTGATGGAATTCCAGTTGAACTATTTAAAATCCAACACCACAATTCAAAAGCATCAATTCTTCAGCGTTCAGCTTTCTTTATAGTCCAACTCTCACATCCATACATGACCACTGGAAAAACCACAGCCTTGATGATACGGACCTTTATTGGCAAAGTAATGTCTCTGCATTTTAATATGCTATCTAGGTTGGTCTTAACTCTCCTTTCAAGGAGCAAGCGTCTTTTAATTTCATGGCTGCAATCACCATCTGCAGTGATGTTGGAGAGCAAAAAAATAAAGTCTAACACTATTTCCACTGTTTCACCATCTATCTCCCATGAAGTGATGGGACCAGATGCCATTATCTTAGTTTTCTGAATGTTGAGCTTTAAGCCAACTTTTTCACTCTTCTCCTTCAATTTCATCAAGAGTCCCTTTAGTTCTTCACTTTCTGCCATAAGCATGGTGTCATTTGCATATCTGAGGTTCTTGATATTTCTCCCGGCAATCTTGATTCCAGCTTGTGCTTCCTCCAGCCCAGCGTTTCTCATGATGTACTCTGTATATAAGTGAAATAAGTAGAGTGACAATATACTGCCTTGACGTACTCCTTTTCTTATTTGGAACTAGTCTGTTGTTCCATGTCCAGTTCTAACTGTTGCTTCCTGACTTGCATACAGGTTTCTAAAGAGAGAGCTCAGGTGGTCTGGTATTCCCATCTCTTTCAGAATTTTCCACAGTTTATTGTGATCCACACAGTCAAAGGCTTTGGTAAAGTCAATAAAGCAGAAATAGATGTTTTTCTGGAACTCTCTTGCTTTTTCGATGATCCAGCAAATGTTGCAATTTGATCTCTGGTTCCTCTGCCTTTTCTAAAACCAGCTTGAACATCAGGGAGTTCACGGTTCACGTATTGCTGAAGCCTGGCTTGGAGAATTTTGAGCATTACTTTACTAGCGTGTGAGATGAGTGCAATTGTGCAGTAGTGTGAACATTCTTTGGAATTGCCTTTCTTTGGGATTGGAATGAAAACTGACTTTTTCCAGTCCTGTGGCCACTGCTTATTTTTCCATACTTGCTTGCATGTTGAGTCCAGCACTTTCACAGCATCATCTTTCAGGATTTTAAATAACTCAACTGGAATTCCATCCCCTCTGTCCATAGTTCATCAGGCACTCTGCCTATTAGATCTAGTCCCTTAAATGTATTTCTCACTTTCACTATATAGTCATAAGGGATTTGATTTAGGTCATACCTCAATGGTTTGGTGGTTTTCTCCACTTTCTTCAATTTCAGTCTGAACTTGGCAATAAGGAGTTCATGATCTGGGCCACAGTCAGCTCCTGGTCTTGTTTTTGCTGACTGTATAGGGCTTCTCCATTTTTGGCTGCAAAGAATATAATCAATCTGATTTTGGTGTTGACCATCTGCTGATGCTCATGTGTAGAGTCTTCTTTTGTGTTGTTGGAAGAGGTTTTTTGCTATGACCAGGGCATTCTCTTGGCAGAACTCTATTAGCCTTTGTCCTGCTTCATTCTGTACTCCAAGGCTGAATTTGCCTGTTATTCCAGGTGTTTCTTGATTTCCTACTTTTGCATTCCAGTCCCCTATAATGAAAAGGACATCTTTTGTGGGTATGAATTCTAGAAGGTCTTGTAGGTCTTCATAGAACTATTCAATTGCAACTTTTTCAGCATTACTGGTTGGGGCATAGACTTGGATTACCGTGATATTAAATGGTTTGCCTTGGAAACGAACAGAGGTAATTCTATCGTTTTCGAGATTCCATCCAAGTACTGCATTTCATACTCTTGTTGACTATGATGGCTATTCCATTTCTTCTAAGGGATTCCTGCCTACAGTAGTAGATACAATGGTCATATGAGTTAAATTCACCCATTCCAGTCCATCTTAGTTCGCTGATTCCTGGAATGTCAGTGTTCACTCTTGGTATCTCCTGTTTGACCACTTCCAATTTGTCTTGTCTTTCTTTGGGACTGGAATGAAAACTGACCTTTCCAGTCCTGTGGCCACTGCTGAGTTTTCCAAATTTGCTGGTATATTGAGTGCAGCAATTTCACAGCATCATCTTCCAGGATTTGAAATAGCTCAACCGGAATTCCATCACCACCACTAGCTTTGCTCGTAGTGATGCTTTCTAAGGCCCACTTGACTTCATATTCCAGGATGTCTGGTTCTAGTTGAGTGATCACACCATCGTGATTATCTTGGTCGTGGAGCTATTTTTTAGTACAGTCCTTCTATACATTCTTGCCACCTCTTCTTAATATCTTCTGCTTCTGTTAGGTCCATATCATTTTTGTCCTTTATCAAGCCCATCTTTGCATGAATTTTCCCTTGGTATCTTTAATTTTCTTGAAGAGATCTCTAGTTTTTCAAATTCTGTTGTTTTCCTCTATTTATTTGCATTGATCAAATTGCCAACATCCGCTGGATCATCGAAAATGCAAAAGAGTTCCAGAAAAACATCTATTTCTGCTTTACTGACTTTGTCAAAGCCTGTGACTGTGTGGGTCACAGTAAACTGTGGAAAATTCTGAAAGAGATGGGAATACCAGAGCACCTGACCTGCCTCTTGAGAAACCTATATGCAGGTCAGGAAGAAACAGAACTGGACATGGAACAACAGACTGGTTCCAAATAGGAAAAGGAGTATGCCAAGGCTTGTCACCCTGCTTATATGCAGAGTACATCATGAGAAACGCTGGGCTGGAAGAAGCACAAGCTGGAATCAAGATTGCTGGGAGAAATATCAATAACCTCAGATATGCAGATGACTCCACCCTTATGGCAGAAAGTGAAAAGGAACTAAAAAGCCTCTTGATGAAAGTGAAAGAAGAGAGTGAAAAAGTTGGCTTAAAGCTCAACATTCAGAAAACTAAGATCATGGCATCTGGTCCCATCACTTCGTGGCAAATAGATGGGAAAACAGTAGAAACAGTGTCAGACTTTATTTTGGGGGGCTCCAAAATCACTGCAGATGGTGATTGCAGCCATGAAATTAAAAGACACTTACTCCTTGGAAGGAAAGTTATGACCAACCTAGATAGCATATTCAAAAGCAGAGATATTACTCTGCCAACAAGGTCCATCTAGTCAAGGTTTTTCCAGTGGTCATGTATAGATGTGAAGGTTGGACTGTGAAAAAAGCTGAGCCCTGAAGAATTGATGCTTTTGAACTGTGGTGTAGGAGAAGACTCTTGCGAGTCCCTTGGACTGCAAGGAGATCCAACCACCAGTCCTGTGGCCACTGCTGAGTTTTCCAAATTTGCTGGTATATTGAGTGCAGCAATTTCACAGCATCATCTTCCAGGATTTGAAATAGCTCAACCGGAATTCCATCACCACCACTAGCTTTGCTCGTAGTGATGCTTTCTAAGGCCCACTTGACTTCATATTCCAGGATGTCTGGTTCTAGTTGAGTGATCACACCATCGTGATTATCTTGGTCGTGGAGCTATTTTTTGGTACAGTCCTTCTATACATTCTTGCCACCTCTTCTTAATATCTTCTGCTTCTGTTAGGTCCATATCATTTTTGTCCTTTATCAAGCCCATCTTTGCATGAATTTTCCCTTGGTATCTTTAATTTTCTTGAAGAGATCTCTAGTTTTTCAAATTCTGTTGTTTTCCTCTATTTATTTGCATTGATCAAATTGCCAACATCCGCTGGATCATCGAAAATGCAAAAGAGTTCCAGAAAAACATCTATTTCTGCTTTACTGACTTTGTCAAAGCCTGTGACTGTGTGGGTCACAGTAAACTGTGGAAAATTCTGAAAGAGATGGGAATACCAGAGCACCTGACCTGCCTCTTGAGAAACCTATATGCAGGTCAGGAAGAAACAGAACTGGACATGGAACAACAGACTGGTTCCAAATAGGAAAAGGAGTATGCCAAGGCTTGTCACCCTGCTTATATGCAGAGTACATCATGAGAAACGCTGGGCTGGAAGAAGCACAAGCTGGAATCAAGATTGCTGGGAGAAATATCAATAACCTCAGATATGCAGATGACTCCACCCTTATGGCAGAAAGTGAAAAGGAACTAAAAAGCCTCTTGATGAAAGTGAAAGAAGAGAGTGAAAAAGTTGGCTTAAAGCTCAACATTCAGAAAACTAAGATCATGGCATCTGGTCCCATCACTTCGTGGCAAATAGATGGGAAAACAGTAGAAACAGTGTCAGACTTTATTTTGGGGGGCTCCAAAATCACTGCAGATGGTGATTGCAGCCATGAAATTAAAAGACACTTACTCCTTGGAAGGAAAGTTATGACCAACCTAGATAGCATATTCAAAAGCAGAGATATTACTCTGCCAACAAGGTCCATCTAGTCAAGGTTTTTCCAGTGGTCATGTATAGATGTGAAGGTTGGACTGTGAAAAAAGCTGAGCCCTGAAGAATTGATGCTTTTGAACTGTGGTGTAGGAGAAGACTCTTGCGAGTCCCTTGGACTGCAAGGAGATCCAACCAGTCCATCCTATAGGAGACCAGTCCTGTGTGTTCTTTGGAAGAACTGATGCTAAAGCTGAAACTCCAATACTTTGGCCAGCTCATGCAAAAAGTTGACTTCTTGGAAAAGACTCTGATGCTGGGAGGGATTAGGGGCAGGAGGAGAAGGGGACGACAGAGGATGAGATGGCTGGATGGCATCACTGACTCGATGGATGTGAGTCTGAGTTAACTCCGGGAGTTGGTGATGGACAGGAAGGCCTGGCATGCTGCGATTCATGGTGTTGCAAAGAGTCGGACATGACTGAGCGACTGAACTGAAGTGAATTTGCCTTGATTCATGGACCTAACATTCCAGGTTCCTATGTAATATTGCTCTTTACAGCACTGAACCTTTCTTCTATAACCATTCCCATCCACAACTGGGTGTTGTTTTTACTTTGGATCCATCCTTTCATTCTTTCTGGAGTTATTTCTCCACTGATCTCCAGCAGCATATTGGGTACCTACCGACCTGGGGAGTTCATCTTTCACTGTCCTATCTTTTTGCCTTTTCATACTGTTCATGGGGTTCTCAAGGCAAGAACACTGAAGTGGTTTGACATTCCCTTTGCCAGTGGACCAATTCTGTCAGACCTCTCCACCATGACCCATTTGTCTTGGGTGGCCCCACACGCCTGGCTTAGTTTCACTGAGTTATAAAAGGCTGTGGTCTATGTGATCAGATTAGCTGGTTGTATGTGATTGTTGTTTCACTCTGTCTGCCCTCTGATGCCCTCTCTCAGTGCCTCTGTCTTACTTGGTTTTCTCTTACCTTGGATGTGGGGTATCTCTTCATGGCTGCCCCAGCAAATCAGCCACTTCTCCCCACCTTGGACGTGGTATAAAGTTCATTAACCTTAATGAACCTCAGTTCCCATTTCTCTGTAAAGAATTTATAATACTAATAATCACTTTAATAGGGTAATTTTGAAGATGAAGAAAGTCGATAAATATGAACCGCTTAACACAGTGACTGGTAATACTAAATGAACCTTGTGCCAGACTTAACTGTTGTTATTTCAATGTTAGACAAGTGGCTCAGGCTGGACCAGTCTCCAAAACCTTTAAATTCTGTACTGAATGATAAAATATTTTGAAAATACTATTGATGCTAAAGTCACTATGAAAGAAAAGACCTTAAACTGCCAATGACTCACTACCCAATTCCTCAAACTATCTTGGTTCTATACTTTTATACTGATAAACTCTTCCTTTGATTTTTATTACTTTGTAAAATGGTAATCCCTTCTTGAGATATAATTGTCGTACTCTACTATTCATCCATTAAAGGCATCCAATTATATAATTTTAATTTCGAGTCACTTTCACCACCCCCATCCAAAGAAACACTCTGCCCTTTAGCAGTTGCTCTGCATTCCCCCAAATCCCTTCTCCCCAGCATCAAGGAACCACCAAGTTCACTTTCTGTCTCTATTAACTTTTGCTAAGGATAACTCAATGTGGAAAGAGTAACCTTTTTTATATATGATACTGAGATCACTGGATATCCATTTGCAAAATAATGAAGTTGGATCCCTACCTCACACCCTATACAAAAATTAACTCTCAGTTGATCAAAGACCTAAATAAAGAGGGTAAAACTATAAAAACTTAGAAGAAAGCATAGGTATAAATCTTAATATGATTTCCAGAGTTACTTAAAATCCTTTCAACAATTTTTTCTTGGGGCTTAAATTTGCCTGAAATTTTGTTTTGTCTTATTTGTTTCTTGCTTGAAAGCTCAGAACTCTACCTGACAGCCCTCCATCCCTGCTGTTCACTCCATAAGGTCAAATTTGACATTTTGCAACCCTATGGACTGAAGCATGCCAGGCTCCCCAGCACTTCACCATCTCCTGAAGTTTGCTCGTGACCATTGAGTTGGTGATGCCATCCAGCCATCTCATCCTCTGCTGCCCTCTTCTCCTATTGCCTTCAGTCTTTCCAAGCATCAGGATCTCTTCCAATGAGTCAGCTCTTCACATCAGGTAGCCAAAGTACTGGAGCTTCAGCTTCAGCATCAGTCCTTCCAATGAATATTCAGGGTTGATTTCCTTTAGGGTTGACTGGTTTGATCTCTTGCTGTCCAAGGGATTCTCAAGAGTGTTCTCCAGCACCACACTTTGAAAGCATCAATTCTTTGGCACTAGGCCTTCTTTATAGTCCAACTCTAATATCCATATATGACTACTGGAAAAACCACAGCTTTGATGTTATGGACCTTTGTTGGCAAAGTGATGTCTCTGTTTTTTAATAAGCTGTCTAGGTTGGTCATAGCTTTTCTTCCAAAGAACAAGTTCATTTTAATTTTGTAGCTGCAGTCAACATCCACAATGATTTTGGAGCTCAAGAAAATAAAGAATATGCATTGTTTCCCCATTTATTTGCCATGAAGTGATGGGACCAGATGCCACAATCTTAGTTTTTTGAATGTTGAGTTTTAGGTCAGCTTTTTCACTCTTCTCTTTCACTCTCATCAAGAGGCTCTTTAGTTCCTCTTTACTTTCCGTCAGAGTAGTATCATCTGCATATGTGAGGTGATAGATATTTCTCCTGACAATCTTGATTCCAGCTTGTGATACACCCAGTCCAGCATTTCACATAATGTACTGGGCTTCCCTGGTGGCTCAGACGGTAAAGCGTCTGCCTGTGATGTGGGAGACCTGGGTTCTATGCCTGGGTCATCCCCTGGAGAAGGAAACGGCAATCCACTCCAGCACTCTTGCCTGGAAAATCCCATGGATGGAGGAGCCTGATAGGCTACAGTCCATGGGGTCGCAAAGAGTCAGACACGACTGAGCGACTACAGACTCAGACTCAGACTCTGCATATAAGTTAGATAAACAGGGTAATAATATTCAGCCTTGATGTACTCTTTTCCCAATTTTGAACTAGTCCATTGTCTATTGTAATTATAATAGCACACTCCTGAAATGCATAATGGATTGTTTTCTTCCTCAACACCCTCTTTACCAATCCTACACTCCCACCCAGGCCACAAAAATACAGGTTTATGGCATGAGCAAACTGGAACATGTCCTCTTAGAATGTAAGTCATTGTTATTTGAGACCACCAGTATCGGTGTCTTCACCTACTAAGTGGCAACTGACTAGGTTCTTGGGTAAAAGGCAACATTGCCAAGAATATGCATCCAAATTGACTGTCATATTTTTATCTAATACTCTGGACAAGAACATTTTTCTCCTTCTGGGGAAGCAGACCAGTCTTCCAGAGTTGTTGGTCCTAGGTTATCACTCTTATTGACTTGCTAAATTTAGGCCTGAACTCCAAAACATTTTCCTCTGGTTTTGACTGCTTCTGCAATGCTAACCTCCATGGTATTTATCTAGTCAATTTCTGGCAGTGTTTCAACATGTGTTTTTGCAGGGCTAAATTAAGTTGCAATGAACTTAAAATAAAAAAAGAAATCAAAGTTAACGAGTTGTTCAATTGGCTCTGTGGCCATCAAACTCAATGTAAGGAAAAAGACAAAGCTGCCATGAATTATAGAATATAACTGAGGAACAGAACCTGCCTTCAGTGCAGGAGACATAAGAGATGCAGGTTCAATCCCTGGGTTGGGAAGATCCCCCGGAGGAGGGCGTGGCAACCCACTCCAGTATTCTTGCCTGGAGAATTCCATGGACAGAAGAGCCTGAAAAGCTATACTCCAGGGGATTGCAAAGGGTTGAATACCACTAAGCAACTATCACTTTCACACTTCACTGAGAAACATAATTAAGAGAATTCATCACAAACAATACTAATGACTTGTCATTTAGTGATAGTCTATTTTTTAGTCATTCTAATTTTACCTTGGTGTGGCCAATTTTAATTTTCCAAATAAACCAAATGAGAATATGAAAAGATTTTTTTAAAAAGTAACATTATGTGTGTACACACACACACACACACACCTATGGGGAGGGGGGGGAGCTTAGAGAAACCAATCTGCTACTCCCAGCAGTAATATGACAATCTTAATACAAGAGGTCAAGGGGAATAGATATTTTTCTCATACATCTACAACAACCTGAACAAATGATACTGGTGCTATCTGCTTTGCTCTTTTAATCATAAATGCTAACATTCTTTAACTTTGCACATTGTCGTAGTTCATTAAATTAAATAAAAGAAAATACAAATGACCATCCCTGTAAAGTGAATGCAAGAGTATGCTCAAAGTTAGACCGTCTTGCTGAGAAGGTGTACAACAACTGCAACCATTCAAGTAATAACAACTACAACAACAGAACACAATAACAGAGCCTTTTATGTATTGGATGGAGGATGCAGTTTCAACCATATGCAGGGCTCCTCCTTTTTCTCATTGCAAGCCAAGTGAACCACAGGCTTCAAGAAACATCTTTTTGACATTCCAAAGGAATGAACACAGAGTCTTCAAGCAAGAAAAATGCAGATGAAAAGGACAGCAGTGAGTGCACCAATATCCACCTGGAACAGAGGAGAAGCTTGCTGTTACTAAGTCTAGGCAATGCGATAGATAAGAATGTCAGGTAATGCATCAACACACGTGGGAAAAGAAAGGATATGGGAAAATGTGAAGTAAGCTAACTTTCCTCTCCCTTCCTGTATCCCTTGATGCTTCTGTACTGAATCATTTTCCTCTACCTAAACACGAACTTCCACAGTTCCTTCTCACTCAATCCCAGATCCTTTTAATTTTGCACTCTTCTTAGACTATTCATTCCACTCCTGTGGCATCAATTCGCATCCACTCACACCTAGCTTTCACATATATGACTCCAACTCAGATATTTCTTCTGAATCCGAGAAAGTCTCCATTCATTTCCTGTGCACCTCTACTTGGGGGTGTCAAAGGCATATCAAATTCAGCATGTCCAAAACTAAACTCAGAGTCAACTTTCTCTAAGCTGTCCCTCTAGCAGTTTCATCTCAGTAAATCACACCAGTACCCACACAATTGCACAGTCAGAAATCTAAAACTCATCCTTGAGACTTGAACCTCATTCATATGTCACAAGGCATTAGTGACAGAAGCGTCATTTGAACTGAAGTCAATATGATTTCAAGTCTAGGGCTTCTTCACTATTCCACAGAGTAACAAAGACCCCAGAATCTATACAACAAATATTTCATGAATTTCAACTTATCAGAACTATTTTCTCTATATTTAGTCACCAGTATTTGTTCATAAGGCACTCTCAAGGGGAAGGGAGGGAAGCATGTGTTAAAGTAAAATTGTGAAAAATGGGAATTATTCCCAGAGAGTTAATTAAAAAATGTTAAAAGTTTCTAATTACCTCTCACTTTGAAATTAGATTTTTTTTATTATGATGTTGTAGGATATTGAATGAGATTTTTCCTATTACCCTAGAATGACAACCTACAGTCTAGAGCTGAGGACTAAGAGGCACTTAGTCCCTTTTCTTCTTTCAATTCCTGCTCAAGATTATGGCCAGACACGATGAGGATATGAGTCTGGGACTGAGGTGGCCTTTGCAGACAAGCACTGGTGGGGCAGGGAGGGGGTGGGGAAGATTATGGTTATTTGCCTACAAGTGAAGATATATCTCACTCTTTCTACATGGCTTCTCAGAGGGGAAGGATGTGGGCAATGGGGTAGCACTATTCTTCAGAGGCTCACTAAACCTATCAAGTGGTAGCATGTCCTGTCCTGGTACCCACAACCTTCATCCCCAAATTGTTTCTGTCCTTCACTTCCCAGAATATTTACAGGAACTGGAAAAGGGCAAACAAAGGCATCAAAGTCAAGAATAATTGTTGCTGTATAGCACAGGGAACTCTACTCAGTGTTCTGTGGTGACCTAAATGAGAAAGAAATCCAAAACAGAGGGGATATACATATATGTACAGCTGATTCATTTTGCCGTACAACAGAAACTAACACAACATTGTAAAGCAGCTATACTTCAATAAAAATAAATTTTAAAAAAGAAAAATTGTTGTGAGGGTAACTGGACTTACATTGTTGGCATCACCCAGTCAGAATGGACTCAGGCCTAAGTATGAGATCAGGGCCTGAGTGGGAGGAGGTACTTCTATGCTAGTCATTGTCCCTATATTTGCTAGATCATGGAGAATACGAGGCTGGGACTGAGGTAGCCTTTGCAGACAAGCACTGGTGGGGCCAGGAGGGGGTGGGAAAGAGTATGACTATTTGCCTACAAGTGAAGATATATCTCACTCTTTCTACATGGCTTTTCAGAAGGGGAAGGATGTGGGCAATGGAGTAGCACTATTCTTCAGAGGCTGTCCCTGCACTGCATGCACTGTTTTTGACTCTGATCCCTTTGGAGACTACATTTAATATCACTGGTCCCTGAACATTAAATGCAGTCTGTTACCCTGACAACCAATAATGCCTTCACACATTTTTAAAGGCTTCCTGGGTGGTAGGAAACTACTGTACTGCACAGGTTGAGAACCACTTCCTCATTCTCCACACTAGGGAACTATGTAAATAAATAAATCCACTGAATTTCTGCTAAACTAAAACAGACCCACAAGGGAGACAAAAATTCCATGCTTTTCTTACAGAAATTCTTGATGGTCAGGAGGAGATAACAAAGAAGCTGTACAGAGAAATATCAATAACCTCAGATATGCTGATGACACCATCCTTATGGCAGAAAGTGAAGAGGAACTAAAAAGCCTCTTGATGAAAGTGAAAGAGGAAAGTGAAAAAGTTGGCTTAAAGCTCAACATTCAGAAAACGAAGATCATGGCACCCAGTCCCATCACTTCATGGGAAATAGATGGGGAAACAGTGGAAACAGTGTCAGACTTTATTTTGGGGGGCTCCAAAATCACTGCAGATGGTGACTGCAGCCATGAAATTAAAAGCGCTTACTCCTTGGAAGAAAAGTTATGACCAACCTGGATAGCATATTCAAAAGCAGAGACATTACTTTGCCGACTAAAGTCCATCTAGTCAAGGCTATGGTTTTTCTTGTGGTCATGTATGGATGTGAGAGTTGGACTGTGAAGAAGGCTGAGCGCTGAAGAATTGATGCTTTTGAACTGTGGTGTTGGAGAAGACTCTTGAGAGTCCCTTGGACTGCAAGGAAATCCAACCAGTCCATTCTGAAGATCAACCCTGGGATTTCTTTGGAAGGAATGATGCTGAAGCTGAAGCTCCAGTAATTTGGCCACCTCATGAGAAGAGCTAACTCATTGGAAAAGACTCTGATGCTGGGAAGGATTTGGGGCAGGAGAAGAAGGGGACAACAGAGGATGAGATGGCTGGATGGCATCACTGACTCGATGAACGTGAATCTGACTGAACTCCGGGAGTTGGTGATGGACAGGGAGGCGGTGATGGACAGGGAGGCCTGGCGTGCTGTGATTCATGGGGTCGCAAAGAGTCAGACATGACTGAGCGACTGAATTGAACTGAACTGAACCAATAACGACAAAAAGGGGACACAATCACAGACAGGAAGTAAAGACAAATTTGGTCATGTATCCATTTCCCCCCACATCCTGTCCATCTCGATACTCTGGAAGAGTCAGGTTTTGAAGCAGGAATAGAGAAGAAACATCTCTTTCGTACATTGTCGTGACACTCATAAATTGTCAGGGTCACTGTTGAAGCTGATGCTGAAGGAGAACGGAAGAGAAATGCAAATTAAACAGACATTGAGATTGAAACTGTAAACTGGACTGCGTTTTAATAACCAAAAGTGACCAGAGACTTATGGAATCTGTTCAAGGCTTCTTTAAAGGAAAGGAAAAAGAGATTCAGTAGAGTGTGGTTGAAGGCAGTGACTGAATAAAAAAATAAATCCATTTTATGTTTATATCCTACTGAGTCCAGACTTCAAAAAATCTGATCACAATGAACCTTTATCATTTCATGTGTTCCCCTAATTTTGTTCTTTTTGTCCATATTTTAATACACAGTTATTGAGTGGAAATTTGATTGGCATTAAAGATTTCTAGTTTCTGAGAGGCTACCATGTTTTTCTTTTTTTATTCTCAATTACATTAAGTTTATGAGACCTATGCATCAGTATATTTGATTTTCTATTTTCTTCTCATTTCATTAGCTAATAAGGACAGGACAAAACAAATGCAAAACATTCAGATAATGGTAGAATAAACCCTGATGTTCACTAGGAATTGCAGCACTGCTCAAATTGAACTGATGTCTCGCTGGAAGCACTACTGTGCAATAGCTCAGAATATACAGTACAGTACTCATCGCTTGGCTATTTTATAATAGCTCAGAATTTGATATACGATAGATAGTTTAGGGATTTAAGAGTGGAATGTGTTAAAGTATGAATCAGGCAAGAGTTGAGATTTGAAATCTGAATGCCATGTACTGCTACTAATGGATCTACCTGGTATGCTGTGAGCTGGGAGCACAAGGGCTCCAGCTGCTCTGCTGTATCAGTCATCCTCACACAATTAGCTGAATCTGAAAAATCCACTTGAAAGTCTTTATTTAAAAAAAAATTATTTGTCAACTCCTGGGTATATATCTGGAAAAGACAAAACCTTTAATCTGAAGATACATGTGCTCCAATGTTCACTGCAGGACTATTTACAATAGCCAAGACATGGAAGCAACCCAAATGTCTACCAGTTCAGTTCAGTTCAGTCGCTCAGTCGTGTCCGACTCTTTGCAACCCCATGAATCGCAGCACGCCAGGCCTCCCTATCCATCACCATCTCCCGGAGTTCACTCAGACTCACGTCCATCGAGTCCGTGATGCCATCCAACCATCTCATCCTCTGTCGTCCCCTTCTCCTCCTGCCCCCAATCCCTCCCAGCATCAGAGTCTTTTCTAATGAGTCAACTATTCGCATGAGGTGGCCAAAGTACTGGAGTTTCAGCTTTAGCATCATTCCTTCCAAAGAAATCCCAGGGTTGATCTCCTTCAGAATGGACTGGTTGGATCTCCTTGCAGTCCAAGGGACTCTCAAGAGTCTTCTCCAACACCACAGTTCAAAAGCATC